>JAULAV010005291.1:0-21937 GCA_030789695.1 Scilla litardierei | reverse complement strand
CTGGCCTAGGAATCATTAACTGAAAGCTCGCTACATGGATCATTCTAAGTTGTCAAAAGAAAAGAAAAAGAAAAAAAGAAAAAGAAACGATGAATAAACTAAGCAACCTCAATGCCCATGATTTGAACGATCTTTTTGAGATGCCAATTCCTTGGAAATGAGAAAACTAGAACATAACGACGTGTTATACTTTCACTTGCGCAAAACGATGCTTGCATGTTCTTTATTCAAATTAAATTAGAGAAAATATCATGTGATTGATCTTGTGCATGGATTGTGTATATTGATGGTCTAAATCATGTTGGAAAGCGTATTATTGAGCCATGCCATAAGCGATGGATAGAATTTATAATTTTATTAATCATCCAATCAAATCACTCTTTTTGCTAGGGACTAGCAAATCGCTAGTTGGGAGTGTGATTCGGGTTGAATATTGCATATTCAACCCCCCATTTAGCCTTATTTTGTGCTTAAATGATGCTTAATTGGTCTCTAATATGCTCGTATTTTGTATATCATCATTTATTAGAGAAATCACTTGATTTGAGAACGAAACAGCAATAAACTGAGTATTTCTGCACTTTTTATATTTTTCATGGCTAGATCTCGATCTCACGATTCCAACGACTGTTTATTTGTATTTTTCTGAGATATGTGCTAATTACTATGAATTTTTGAATGCAAAATACCAATTAAATGGAAAAATATGCTCAAAATACGAGAAATACGGTCGCCACCCAATCAGAGCTTGCCACATGGCAGACATCTGTAAATTCCCGCTCCATCCGACGGGTGAAATAAAAGGAGACTCGGCCTAATCCTCAAGCGTCGGATGATGATCTAACGGCTAAATTCTCCCCGCATTTGATTTGGATGGAAGCACATCTCGAAGGACATTTATTAGCCGTTGGATTTAAATCCAACGGTCTGCAGGCGATCGAATTGCGGGCGACGCGGCTCCATATCTGGCCGTTGCTCCGAGATCCAATGGCTGTCCCCGAAGCTGCTTCGAATTTGAATTCACGAGGCAGAGCGTTCATCGAGGGCTATGTGGCAAGATCATGGCAGCTGACCGCTCGAATCAACGGTGACGATCGAGGTGAACGAAAGCGGGGCGATTTCCATAATCCGCGGGGCAATGTGGCCAAGCGAACACCGCACGATTGATGATCCAACGGCTCCGCTTCGAGCTGAATTCAAAAGGAGACTTCCATATTCCGCACGGCGATGTGGCCGCGTCTAAACCCTCCGATATAAGATCCTACGGCCTAGAACCATCCCGCTCGTAATCAAAAGCTGCGGGGGATTTACATATCCCGCGGGCTACATGGATGGATCTGCACCGTTCCGCATTTAATCCAACGGCCATGATTGAAGACGAAGGGCGCTTGGAGATTTCGAAGAAGCGGAGCGACGTGGCTTCATCCACGCCGTTGCGCTGAGATCGGACGGCACCTATTAACTCCGAAGCGTATTCGGATCGACGAAGCAGCGCGAGAGCGGATCCGATCCGCTGTGCCACGCGTCGTTTCCTCGTTCAATCCCGCTCCCATCCAACGGCTGTGGTTTGATCTGATGGTCGGTAACGGATCCGATCGGATTTTGGGTAGAATTTGAACGATTTTGTTACATCTGCAACCGACCTAAGTACCCTATAAACCCTAGTATTCTAGAGGGTATAGACAGCCTTTTTGGGGCGTATTCTAGCGTATTGAGGGCTCTAGGAGCCGTATTTCGCTATGAAATTTGGAGGCCCTGGGGACAGAGGCTAGATCTATCATCTGAAGGAGATTTGGGGCTATTTAAATAGAATTGGTGATATTTTTCCTATCTTTTGCCTTGTATTTTGCGTATCAAGCTTGTATTTGAAGTATTATTCACGTATTTTGAGGTTTTGATGATGTATTTGTCTATGAATACTGAATATATTCTCTCCATGCATGGTTAATCTTCATATGTGTTGGTGTTGATGTAGTTGGGGTGTCGTAATCGTTGATTTTAATATCTTTTTACCCTATTTGCATTGTATAATCGTGTATTTTGCTAGTTTCTACACGTATTGTTCAAATATAATCGTTGTTGGTGTACTTGGATCGAATATGATCTCTGGACTTATTCGTGGCGTGACCCTTGCGGGCACATAAGCTTATTTTCCTCATGAAACTAGTATTGTTTGTGATACTTAAGGCACTTTTCGATGTTCGTTTATCGTTATATTTTCCGACGTTCTCGTGCCCTAACCGGACGAGACGTTGAGTTATAGAAAAGATATTAATAATCATTGATTGCACACAACCTAACGAAATCACTACCAACACATACTCTCCATATTAGTACCCCATATCGAATTCACCGTAATTATCGTAGGATTTCTTGTATTCTTTAAAACTCTTGATACCATCCTTTTATATCTTTAGGTGGTTGTTTATTACCGTATTATTACTCTTTACAAACTGAAGTTCGTGGTTTTGTAGGTCAGTTGTCCCGTAGATACGATACCTGGACTCACCAGGATTATTACTTGTTCGATCTCCTACGCTTGGGAGTAGCGCTCGCACATTTTGAGACGAGTCAATCCGCCTGCTCAATCCTCCTCATAGCAGTGGATAGCGTATAGCACGATCGTGAATGTTTCTGATTCCCTCTTGCTTTTCCGACTCCTTCGGGGGGTCTGGAATTTGATCATCTGATGGAATGTTAAGTCCACAGCTTCAATAGAGTTCAGTAGTGGCATTTCGATGATCTTGTTATATGCCGAGTTGATCTTCACCACCATGAAGCTGGTTATGCGAGTGATTTGTCGAGGATACGTGCCGAGGGTCATCGGTAAGGTGATGATGCCAGCTATCGGGGCAGAATGTCCAGTGAATCCCACCAGGGGCCCCGAACAAGGTGTCAACTCCACGGATGACATCTTCATCCTTTCCAACGTACTGAAGAAGTGAATGTCGCACGAGCTTCCGGTGTCGACAAGCAACCTTTTCACGACGATCTCCTTGATGGTAGCCATGATGACGACAGCATCATCATGAGGCAGTTCCATACCTTCTAGATCTTCATCCGAGAATGAGATAGGTGATGTAGAATCTCGAGGGTGCTTTTGCCCCATAGATACTGTCATCAACCTTCTGGCGTATAGGAGCTTTGGAGAGAAGTCGATAACTCCAGGTGCGGGGGACCTCCCATTATCATGCTGATGAGACCGACGCTGGGAGGTCTCGTGGCATCCTTGGAAGATGTGGATGGGTGAGTCGACATGGTCGAGTGGTTTGTCGATCAAAATGTCGACTCCTGGTTTCCCACTGATAGGATCATATTTTACACCTTTTTCTGCATATTTGCATGCCATTTCGATTGCTCATATCGCGATTTTCATGATTATTTGATGATGTTTCGATACTTTTCACTATTTCTTGTTTTTGTCTGATTTTAAGAGATATATAGCTATCGGGTGCAATTTGGAGCCTAGAGGACTCGCACGCATGCTGGAGCATCGCTCATGATCATATCGGAGAGTTAACGGCACTGGAGGATGAGTGGAAGAAGAAGGGCGTTGAAGGAATCAACGAGGAATCAAAAAGGAGGAGAAATAAGCTCTGAAACAGGCCACTCGGCCGAGCAAGGCAGTTCACTCGACCGAGTGAAGCAGCCTACTCGGTCGAGCAAGACTGACACGACGACATTTGCCAGCCTGAGTACCGCAATGTACTCGGCCGAGTGGTGAATCCCACTCGGCCTAGTAAGAACTCCATTCGCCCGAGTGGAGGCCAAAATTTCGAAGAGAGCCAAGCCAACTTCTCTGTTTTTTAGACGATCTGCAGACTGACGTACTCGGCCGAGTCATATTTCCACTTGGCGGAGTGGCGCAGACGCCCAGTCAAGAAAATTAGGGTTTCTGGAGGCGCAAGGGCAGTTTGGTCTGTATTTTTTGGTTCTTTTGGGCATGTATTTAAGCCCAGTTTTGTCTCCATCCCCATGGAAGACCAGATAGACTTCTTAGAACTATTTTTCCTTAGTTTCTAATCTTAGTTAAGTTTTTATATTGGCGAGAGATTGAAGATTGGATCTTAATTTTCTATTGAAAGCCTCTTTGGTGACGTTGGTTTGTCTAAATCTCTTGCAAGGTTTGATTTTTATGCTACATCTTTTATTGAATCTTGATTGCATGATAAATTCCATTGTTGATCTTGTTTTTCTATCGATTTCTAATATGATTTGTGAGTAGTTTCTTTGCTCTAAGGCAAAGGGATAAACCCTATGGATCTAATGTTTGAATTGTAAGATCTATTGAATTGATATGCTATTAGGCTTGAATAAAAGGTTAGATCTTGATTGATTTACTACAGATAGATAGGGATTTCTCTTGGATCTTATGAGGTCGACAGAGGATCTTGATCCAAGGAAAGCCCTAGATATTCGATTTAGGTTTACAATCGAAATTCCCTAGATTTGGTGCGCGACGGCGACCAAAGCTAGCATTTTTATTATTCTCCTATACTCATATTCGTTGCACGACTGTGAATGAATACGAACTATCAAGATCTAGATTCGAACCCAAGTTGCACGACAGCGAGCTTGGGTTTGGATTGTACGAGATTGCCGATCTTAATGCTAGTAGTCTAGACTAGGCTTGCGCGACAGCGAGGCTCTAGCCTAGAGTGCTATAGACCTACAATAGCACGACAGCGTGAGTTGGTTCTCCAATTAGTTGCAGCAAGGTCACTTTGACTCGAGTATGATTGCATGGTATTTCATAACTCACATCGATGACTTGAAAATCCATAGCGAGGATTCCCTAGCCCTAGACATCTTTATTATATTGAATTTGCATTGTTACTCAAACGATTGTTACACCATCTATTCTCAAACAATTTTTTCACCAAATAGCTTAGTAACCAAAATAGAGTACTATCATTAGTCCTCCCGGTGATTCGATACCCGCTTGCCACTTAACAGTGCACTTGTGGTAAAGCGACATTGTTTTTCGGGTGTATATCCGGGAGCGACCAAGTTATTGGCACCGTTGCCGTGGAGGTGTTTCCCGTTGGGTGCCAATTTGTCACAATTAGGTTGATTAGACTACGAAATTAAAAAACTATTTTTCACCCCCGCAACCATTATTATCATTTCTATATTCTTTTGTGCCACTGATATTTTTCTTCAGGTATTTATCTTTGTTGATCAGGTGTTATGGGTGATAATATTATGTGGACCACCGATTTTGATCAGAGTGCTCAGACGAGAGAATACTTTCTTGATGGGATTCTTGCACACCAGGTTGAAATGCAAGCCAGGATTGAAAAGGGCAACCTTCAATTGGAATGGATGAAAAGGGACCTTGAAATGAGTGTGATCATGCTTAAGGTTGCCGGTATTTCCAAAGATATCAGTTCGGCTTCTTCATCTTATGGGCAAGAAGCATCGTCAGTCATATTACTAGCGCCAGAATGTGCTGTCGTCGATCCCCCATCCTACGATACAGCTATTGCATATGAAGAGTGGATGGATGAAGAGGCAGTGGAGGAAGCAGAAATTGAGTCATATGCACTGCCAGAGGAGGACATATTTCAGAACTTATTGGCGGGCATCTTGGAGTCAGTGAGGTTCACCGGTTCAGAGAGCATTACAGCAGGTGATGCATTTGAGCTACGATTTACAGATTTTGTTATGGACGATGTTTCGGCTACATGAACAATTGAGGAAGACGTCCATGTCATTCTTGAAGGTGATAGGCTATATTTTTGGATTACTTGCGAGCCTTCTCCTCCACATGATACATCCCCACAAGTTGACACACATGAGCAGCTAGCATCACCGTTCCAGAGAGAGCCTACACTGATAGTTGATAAGAAGGCAAACGTGCACCCTGTCGAGCCAGAGGGTATTGATAAGGAGGCCTCGCATGTGTAGCCAGAGCATACCATTAAGGAGACAACACTTTGGGACAATAATATCATCATTCAGATAGATCCAGAGTCTTGCCCACCTGCAGTTGAGCTTCTGCAGCCACCTCTATCTTAAACTGAGGCTGAGCATCCACCTGAGGAGCATTCACCAGAGCTTACTGCTCCCACTCAGTGAGATATTTTTACACATTCCATTTCTGAATCGTGTATTCCATTTGATATTTATTTTGATTCAGATGTTTTTGACACGTCGTACCTTTTGCAGCACACGTACAGTTATGGACCGGAGGTATGCTTGGACGTGTCATATCTAAACGAACCTGTCGAGGAGGTCCACACCTATGATCCAGAGTTACCTGACTAGCTGAGAGAGAACACCACGAAGATAAATGTCACAGCACAAGAGGATATTGAATTATTTCCAGGGAAGTATCGTCCACCACTATTTCTTTCATATATTTCTATAGACGATCCTCTTTGGAATACTTTTATTATGAGGGTGAAATTTTTGCAACGAACTGATGCATTCTATTCACCGCAGGGTACAGGTGGAGTCCTTGTGGGAATGCTGGAGGATGAATTTCTGGAGTTCGTTGGTGTTCGTGGACACACGCGCCTGGCGGAGCCACGGGAGGAGCAGTTGGAGCAGTTACCTGCACAGCTGAAGATTCTGGATCCACCGTTTGAATCAGGTGATACCAATCCAGTAGTCTAGCAATAGTGTAAAATTTTATGCTTTCAATAAACACAAATCCTCTCGACAGCGAGAGGACCGTATAGATTTGATTGATTAGTTTGTTTAGAATAAATATTACCTCATATGACGGCAACAATAATCATTTACACCCTACCCTTTATATGCTATATTAATTGCCCTCTTCATATTTTGATGTATCACATCCTTTTTGCTCACCACCATTGAGCATCTATTTCAAGTGAATAGTCACATTCTTATTCGTTTGACTCGATCTCGCTTAGCAAAGCCGTGACATTTTTGACCGATTCATTTGAATATGATTGTTTTGTATAAGCTTGGGGGAAGGCGCTCTCATGCATCATTGTATGTGCATGTAGTTGCATTAGGATTTCATGTCATTCATTTCATCATTTTTCATCCCCCCTATATTTACCGTTGTTCCTCATATTCTTCCATTCTGATCACATTGAGGACAATGTGAAGTTTAAGCTTGGGGAGTGCATTTCTATGCCATTTAGTTACACTTTTTACTCTATTTTTAGGGTTTTTAGAATTTTTCAAAAAATTTGCATCATCTTTTTTATTTTTCCATCTTATTTTCCTTTTATGTGTGTTCATGCATCATATTGTCTGCTTGTTTTTCTTTTCTTTCCTCTCTTTTATTTTTATTTCTTTATTTTCTTTTCCTCCTTTTGCTAGATATGTTCCTTATGATGACATCTATTATTGCTTTAGTATCCATCACGATGCTTATTACTCTTGCCATGCTATTTGGAGTATTTCAGTATGCTGCTATCCATGTGCTTGCTTATATATTCTATTGATGATTTCTCTATATGAATGCATGATATTAATTGAAGCCGAATGTATGGATTAGTGTTTAGTATGCTTTTATTAGAAGTGCACAAGATTCATGCATCAATTGTATATCGGAAGCATCTGCCATATTGTCTTATTCACCTTCTGTTGCATGCCTGATATGATTGTACTCTTTACTGCTTGACTTCACTATTTAATGAAATGATTGAGAATATACATGCTTACATATAAGTTTAGTTGATGTATTACCTCATTTAACCATTTGTGCACATCTTAGAGTGAACCGAGTGTTACACCATTTCCTTCTCCACATATATCTTTTTATTCTCTACATGTCACTTGCGTTCACCTCCTAAATCTACTTATATCGCATCTATTTACCATCTAAAAATCCCTACAAAAGAAAAAGTTAGCTCCAAAAAGCCAAAACGAAGCCAAAAACCAAAAATACAAATCATATAGCTCCTACAAAAATCCAAAAAGAAAAATGAGAAACAAAAAGTTCAAAAAGAAAAAGAAAAATATTTCTCTATCTCATTATTGGAGCCATAAAATACTTGGAAAACCCAAGGCAAAAATCACATTTTCCACTATCATATTTCTTTAGATGTGATGCCTCAAGCTAAGCTTGGGGGAGTGAATTCACTTGAACATATGAGTGAGTGCGACATTAGAGTGGAGAGGTGCACGAATGGGAAAGTTTGATAATGCCGAAACTTAGCAAAATACTTTAGTTATGGAGATTTCTTATGATTTAATATAAATATGTGAATGCCATGATTTATTCCATTCTCCATTGCATGCTTGGTGTGATTCTGATATGCTTATGTTATAACTCTTGATTGAAAAGTGCGTCGCCAATGATTTGTATATTAAATTCTATGAAATGTGATATGTGGATATGAATTGATTGTATGAATTTAGAGAGTCCCTTTTGTTGTTCTTAAAAGCTTGCAAGTACCATGTTTAAGTAAGATATGAAATCTTTATAGCATGTGATTCGTGTTTTCCGAGTTATCGTGATGTGTTGCTTATGGTTTGAGATATGAGAGAATAATCTAGTGATCCCTTCCACTTCGTATTCTTTTTTATTTTCTTATTTTTACCTCCCGGTGAGCTTCGTATTCGTCTTCCTAGAGGACGAGTAAGAGGTAAGCTTGTGGGATTTTGATAGGCTCATATTTTACACATTTTTCTGCATATTTGCATGCCATTTCGATTGCTCATATCGCGATTTTCATCATTATTTGTCGATATTTCGATACTTTTCATTATTTCTTGTTTTTCGTCTGATTTCAGGAGATATGTAGCAATCGGGTGCACTTTGGTGCCTGGAGGACTCGCACACGTGGCGGAGCGTCGCTCATGATCATATTGGAGAGTTAACGGCACTGGAGGATGAGTGGAAGAAGAAGGGTGTCGAAGGAATCAACGAGGAATCAAAGAGGAGGAGAAATGAGCTGTGAAACAGGTCACTCGGCCGAGCAAGGAAATTCACTCGGCCGAGTGAAGCAGCCTACTCGGCCGAGCAAGATTGACACGACGATGTTTGCCATCCTGAGTATCGGAATGTACTCGACCGAGTGGTGAATCCCACTCGGCCGAGTAAGAACTCCACTCGCCCGAGTGGAGGCCAAAATTTCGAAGAGAGCCAAGCCGACTTCTCTGTTTTTTGGACGATCTACAGACTGATGTACTCGGCCGAGTCACACTTCTCACTCAGTCGATCATATTTCCACTCGGCCGAGTGGCGCAGACGCCCAGTCAAGAAAATTAGGGTTTCTGGAGGCACAAGGGCAGTTTGGTCTGTATTTTTTGGTTCTTTTGGGCATGTATTTAGGCCCAGTTTTGTCTCCATCCCCATGGAAGACCAGATAGACTTCTTAGAACTATTTTTCCTTAGTTTCTAATCATAGTTAAGTTTTTATATTGGCGAGGGATTGAAGATTGGATCTTAATTTTCTATTGAAAGCCTCTTTAGTGACGTTGGTTTGTCTAAATCTCTTGCAAGCTTTGATTTTTATGCTACATCTTTTATTGAATCTTGATTGCATGATGAATTCCATTATTGATCTTGTTTTCCTATCGATTTCTAATATGATTTGTGAGTAGTTTCTTTGCTCTAGGGCAAAGGGATGAACCCTATGGATCTAATGGTTGAATTGTGAGATCTATTGAATTGCTATGCTATTAGGCTTAATTAAACGGTTAGATCTTGATTAATTTACTACGGATAGATAGGGATTTTTCTTGGATCTCGTGAGCTCGACAGATGATCTTGATCCAAGGAAAGCCCTAGATATTCGATTTAGGTTTACAATCGAAATTCCCTAGATTGGTGCACGATGGCGACCAAAGCGAGCATTTTTATTGTTCTCCTATACTCATATTTGTTGCACGATAGTGAATGAATACGAACTATCAAGATCTATATCCGAACTCTCGGTCTGCTGGGGGAGTTGCCCCCAGCCTTACGGTCGATCGATTGATCAGTCTGTTGGGGGAGTTACCACCAGCCTTACGGCCGAATCTATTTTATTATGTGGGATTCATGACACCTCAGCGAAAAAGGGTCTCCTTTTTTATGTGGAACATTTTCCTGTTTTGGCACAATGTTTCAGAGGGGTCCATACATTCTTCGCCTCACTGATAGTATTTACGCAAGTGCTATATGTTCCGGGTGTGGGTGAGCGCTTTGCCTTCTAGGGTCGAGAGCCAGTAAGTAACCGGGCCGAAGACCTCAGTGATCCTGTATGGTCCTTCCCATTTCATGGCGAGCTTTCCCTTGCAAGCAATCTCTGGGTTGAATATGGCTTTCATCAGGACAAGATCTCCTTGGTCGAAGACTTTTCCCTTAATCCAGGAGTTGTAATAGCGGGTCACTCGTTACTTCTGTCGGATGACGGAGGATAGATCCTGGTCGCGATGTTCATTCATGAGCTCTAGATTGATTTCTAGGCCCTCCGAATTCCTCTCTTCGTCGAAGTGACCGAGGCGGGGTGACTCTTCGCCTACTTCGACGGGAACAACTGCCTCGGTCCCGTAGGCGAGCCTGAAGGGTGTCTCCTACGTGGCTTCCTTATGTTTAATTTGGTATGACCAGAGTATCTCGGGGAGCTCTTTCGACCAAGCTCTGTGTGCTTCCCCTACTTTCTTACGCAGCGGTTCGAGGATGCATTTATTGGCGGCCTCTGTCATCATGTTGGTTTGGGGATGGGCCACGGAGGCGAATAGGAGTTTGATCTTCCAATCCGCGCAGAACTCTTTGAACCCCGCGCATTCGAACTGTTTACCATTGTCGGTGACGATGGATCGAGGGATTCTGAACCTATAGATAATGGATTTCCATACGAAGCTCTTTACCTTCTTCCAGGTGGTGGTAGCCAAGGGTTCGGCCTCGATCCATTTGGTAAAGTAGTCCACTACCACAATCAGGAACTTCCTCTGTCCCTTCGTAGAAGTAAAGGGACCGAGAATGTCCAACCCCCACTTGGTGAAGGAGATGGGGCTGATTATAGGAACAAGGTCGACTGGAGGTGACGAACTGAGCTTTGTGAACTTCTGGCACTCTGAGCATTTCCGAACGTACTCTACTGAGTCGTGGGCCAGAGTCGGCCAGTAGTACCCGTGACTTAGGATCTTCATTGTGACCGTCTTGCCTCCGTGATGGTTCACGCAAAGCCCTTCATGGACCTCTCGGATGATATAATCTGCTTCATGTGGTCCAAGGCACTTGAGGTAGGGTAAGATGTCGGTTTTGGTCCAGCGCCTTCTGTATAGTATGCCTTCGTGGAGTACGTACCGAAGATCCTTCTGCTCCAGCATTCGACGCTCCTCCTGGTCCGCGAGGACCTCGCCGATGGCGAGGAATCACATGTTGGGTCCATCCAGGAAGGTTCTCCGTCGATGTTCATTAGCTCCTCTCCCGCTGTGCTGGGTCTTTGGAGGCTCTCGACGTAGATGTCGCGACCCAACTCTTTGAGGGAGGAGGAGGCCAGCTTGGAGAGGGCGTCTGCACGATCAGTTTTTGATTTCGGCATGTGGATGGTCTCGATGTGCTTAAACTTGGACAGTTTGGACTTGGCCGAAGCCAGGTAGTGCTGCATAGTTTCATCTCGGGCTACGTAGTCCCCTTATAGTTGGCTGATGATAAGCCCAGAGTCGCTGAGGAGTCGCACCAAGCTTGCCCCTAGTGCTCGAGCTAGTTTTAGGCCATTGATGGCAGCCTCGTACTCGGCTACGTTGTTGGTGGCTGGAAATTCAAACCGGAGGGCGTACTCTGTGGTGTTCCTGTCGGGGGGATTGCATGACGATGCCCACTCCGCTGCCTTCCTTGGTCACAGACCCGTCCACATGGATGACCCACGCATTCTTGTCTTCTGGTCAATCTGTTGGGAGATGTTTGCCCTCAGTTCATTTGTATTGGATGCAAATGGATTTTATAAGTCGCAAAGAGTTTGCGATATAAGTTTAGAATATTAAGTATGTGGGGATTTTGCAAGTGATGCAAAATAAAATTAAATGTGTAGTAAAATGTTTACATATATATTTAATGTAATAAATACATGAAAAAGGTTACCTGGATGGCGGGATCGTTCCGGTCTAAACGTCTATTCAAACCGCGTCAAAAACAGATTCCAAACGTGCGAAATAGAGCTAAAACATGAATTTAGCCCAATTTGGGCATTGCGGGTCGGGTTCTCGCCAGGAGGGCGCCCGACCCGCCTGGAAAGCAGACGCCTGCACACGCTAGCGGGTAGGAACCCGCACTCGCTTAAGGAGCAGGCGCCCGCGCCCGCAGGCAGTTGGCGAGGCCCGCTCGCCCATGCCTGCATGGGCGCGTGCACAGCACGCACCCAGCGCGGGCACACGCTCCGCCCTCGCATGCGGAGCACGTGTAGGGCGCGTGCCTTGCGAGTGTGTGCTGTCACATGGGGCCCACGTGGTGGGCCCCCACACTTAGGGTTTTGAACCATAAGTTGGCTGGTTTTTGGCAGCTCATTTTTTGCGAAAAAACTTGGTTTTTACCAACTTTGGATGCTCGTTTGAGGGGTCAAACGAACTCGAAATGGAGTGTTGTTTCTTCCTACATATTCACCGTTCAACCCTCTTCGAATTGATAGGTTGTATCACTTACGAAGCTCAATGGGTGGGAGTAAAAATTCGCTAAAGTTTGGCATTTGTAAAAGGCAAACTTTAATTAATCTTTTCCTCCAAAATTAATAGTACTACATCGGATATGGAGTGAAGGGAAGGGGTCAGCCGCCTATATAAATAGGGGTATATCCCCCCTTGAAACTCGTCCCAAGCTCCAGATCTGAGTAGCTCCATTAAACGTGAACAAGCCCGGATCTGAGCTTAAATTAAATTATTTTCATTCTCCCTAAATTTCTTCCTTGCTCTTGTTCGAGCTCTAGCAAGGATACGAAGGAGCTTGGATCGGATCCGAAGTCTTGACGAATGATCCACTCAAGGTGAAATCTTCTTCGGTGCGTGGTTCGCTCAGCGGCAAGGGTGTTGCTCGCATCGGGACGCAGTGCGGTTCGGGAAGCGGTTTGGCTCGGGAGAGGAGCGGCTCGGGACGCAGTTCAGCTTGGGAGAAGCGGCGCGGGGCCAAAGAAATGTTGATGAAAACGACGCTTCGTATTCTGCGAAAACAATGTGAAGGGTATGTAGTTTAAATTATTAGCATGCGTTTATAATTGCAAATAAGTTGATAGATCTATCCTTAGGGGTTGGTCGGATCCAGCCCCGGGATAGTAAAGATCTTGGCTAGGGTTTGTTCCCTTTAAGGGCTAGACTTAAATTGATTTAAGTTGATTTTTCCGATGCTGTTTTGATAACTTCGTCTGATCGACTTAGGCCGGACGTCGTATTTATGGCCTTAAGGACCAAGAAAACCCTATAGTGGTATCAGAGCCAGGTCTACAGGATCTATTTTTGCAATTTATAAATTGTATGTGATACATCATGCTTCTCCATCAGATGGATGTTTTAATATAAACTTTAAAAATGTCGTTTTAAAGCAACGTTTTTTATTTTCGAAAATTGTTTTTGAAAATTAGATTTAAATTTATTTTAAAATTAAGTCTTTAAAATTATGTGATAATTTTTGGATGTAAACTAAACTTATGAGATAAATTTTAGGATGCATGATTAGCAAGAAAATTTTATGAGATAAATTTTAATTGCTTTGTAATGACATGCTAAATTGTTTAGTTAATGTTTTTAATGGTTATATTAGTTAATTTTGATTATGTGATAATTCAAGAAAGACTATTAGGATAGCCATTAAAAACTTCCAGAAAATTATAAGATAAATTTTTGGTGGACATGCTATGATTTAAAAATTGTTGCAGCATATAAAATTCCTGTTTAGGGTGGCCCTCTCCTAATTATTATTTTAATTGTTTTAATAGTAATTTCGAACAAAAGGGTATGATTTAAATTGTTGCAACTTGAATTTTAAAATGCCTAATGCATGATTAGGATAGCACCCTAAAATCATTATAGTTGATAAGGACATTAATAAAAGTTATTAACCAATCCTAATAATTTCGAATTTTAGGATTCAACTAGTTGATATGATTAACTAGTTTTAATGAAGCCAATTCTAATCGAACGTGACATATATGAATAATAAGTTTCCTTCAATAGACCATGATCCAGTATAGTGTTTTTTGACTGGTGTTGAAGATCACCCTAGCTTGACTTGGGATAGTGATCCTGGCCTAGTCAAATCCATGGCCGTGTTCCGCTGGACCGCAAGGATGTGAATTATGATTATGTGACATCGTCGATTATATCTAATCAATTACGTTAAAAATCTTCTTCAAGGTTAACAGTAGCCCACCTTACTTTTGGACTTTGGGAACCAGGGATTTCATGTTATAGTTGTTGACTCAACTCAAGCTGTAACATGACTATCTTTTGGAAATCAACTCCATTAAACATGTGATGTAATTTGACTTAACCCAAACCATCGCGTCGTGAACAAACCGAGTGCCGATGTAAGTTAGGATTGGACAAGAAAGTAAGGGTCTGACTAGACTAGTCTTTATGATTTGTTGAGCCAACTCAAGGTTATAAGTGACTACGGGTAAAAACCTATAAGGGAATCACGTTTGATGTGATTGATGAAGAGTTTTCTACCGATCGCAGAGTTATGCAACTTGTTGAGCCAACTCAAGGTTGTGAGACTCAGGGTGGTCGGGTCCCTTTCCCACTGAATATTATTATTCGTTCATCTATATGGATTAAGATGATTGCTAAAATAGTGGGAGGATATAGTTAATTAAAATCCATTTTAACTATATTTAAAAATCATTGAACATATGCTAAACTAGGGAAATTTTATGTTATACATGATGGAATCCATTAATAATATCCTAACGGAAAATGTAAAATGGTCAAGACGATTGTTTAAGGAATATCAACCCAAATCAAGTTTGATAGTCTAAACCGGTTCTCAATGACCGTAAAATATCCTTATTAGCACAAGCTTACCGACAATGATTTCTTTGAGCTATGTGTCCAACAAAATAAAAGCACGCTACCTGTCACTCGCCTATATGAGGCGCAGCTTGAACATACAGATGTTCAAAGCAAGTTTCTTCATACAATTTGTTGAGTCAACTCAATGTTGTATGGAAAATTGTTTCGATCCGCAAGAATCGAAACTTCGATCAAACTGTTTGACTCGAAGATGAGTGCACGAGCGGTGCAAGACCATGTATCCAAATTAGATCTGGAGTCAAGCAACTTGTTGAGTCAACTCAAGGTTGTGAAGCTCAAGTGTTTGGATACGTAAGGTGCTTGCACAACTAATAATTTTTGTTGGAAAAATGAAATGTCTAAATATGATTTAGAAAGGAGAATGCACTAAGGAAAATTCATTGAGAAAGAATATTTGCTTAAGACAAGGCATAGTAGGAGAAACTGGAAATACGACATGTTTGATGTCTAATATTTCATAATAATTGTTATACAAAGATAGTCTCACATATTGGCTAATGAACAAAAGTTGTCTTTAGGCCATATAGAACTATATCACACTTGGTAAATGTCGTCACATTACTTTAGAAGAAATGTTTTGATGTGATTATAATGTATAACAATGCTTTATTAAGAGTTAATACATGAATACGCAAGTCAGTAGCAAATCTTATACGGCAAAACTAGACTAGGCCGTATCGAAGACACTAAGCTTCACAAGTCACATAAAGAGGGGTCTGACTCTCGTATTATGAGTTGAAAAACACTTGTGAATCTTGTCTCAAAGGTATGATGGCCGAAATTCCATCTGTAAGACAGTGGGAGAATGATTTGGTGAACTCGTAGTCTCGTACATACAGATGTATCCTGACCTAAGTCTAAATAAGCCAATATAATGTATTCTTATTATATTACGACATGGGTTCTTGATGAAACACAAGTCTAATAAAATAGAGAACACAATGACACTAGTATTTGAACTGATTCGATCGGATCGAATAGTCGAATACTTAGCTATGTAACTCTTGCATAACTAAAAGAAAATGAGATTGTCTCTCTGGTTAAGTCTTTTAACACATCGGTGTGTTAGAGAGCATGAATCATACTCTGTTAGACTTAGTGCAAAACATGGCTAGCGACTCTGAGTTACAATCCTTGCTCTGGGTTAAAACCCAGATAATAATGCCTAAGTATTTGATAAGGTTATGTTAGAACCTTATAAATATAATATTCCTCAAATTAATCATTGGGAAGTCACAAGGTTACTCGAGTCTCGTGAGATGATAAGTCGAGTAAAACATCATAGTTGATGATGACTTAGTCAACTTCCAGAGTGCCAATCGGAGTAGGGACTCTGATCAATAACTTGATGCAATCCGGAAAAGGTCCCTGCACGTAATAAAGTATGGACTTTAGTTTACATGCCCAAAGAAAGTGTTTCTTATCGGCTGTAAGTAAATCTTCAAGATAGAAGATTGGTGTAGAAAGAAAATAGTGAAGTACAACTTATGTTGGTTGAACGGTTATCATCCTAACTCATATAACTGGATTATAATGAAACTGTCTCACCAACAGATGTGTACGGATATACTCGGACCGAACTCGATGTAAATGCTCATGATGACCATGAAAACTGGAGCATTCATGTATAGTCTGTTTTCTAAATATGATTTAGAAGAAAGAACTTATATGAATCGGCCAGAGAATTTTCAAGGTCAGTGGGAGCGAATATAAAACATGTGAGGCATCAATGAGCTGGAATATATGATTTGAGAAAGTGGTTAAAGAGTTTGACACTTTATCAGAAATGATTATGAACCGTCTAAATAACCAGTAAAACTTATTATTGATTATTCTCGTAAGGTACGATAAGCTAGATGAGATCCAATCAAGACATTAATTATGGATTCCAAGAGACCAAGGAAATTATTTGGATAAGATTCAATTGTGTGGTCTAACATGAACATAGAAGCCCCTTAAGTCATACAGTAGACGGTTTAGCAGATTCACTCACGAAGGCTCTATCACATAAAGTCTATAGAGACTTGTGTGTAAATGCGGTATGAGATACTCGGATAAATGGGCCTGAGTGCAAGTGAGAGATGTTGAGAGATAAGTATGCCCTCGAAATCGAGGCAATTTATCTCTGTGTAAGTGTACAAACATCTTGTTCAAAATAACAGTAAGCTGTTTGGTAAATATTTACCTAAGTTTAATAATAATGTAGTCTTCATTAGGACTTAGGTAAAATCCTGTGACTTAATGCAAGGTTAAACAAGTATCGAAATGAGGATCTCAATCATAGAGAATTGTTTGACCATTAGTAGCATAAATCTATAATTGTTCATGGTCGTAGAAGTTTCGAGAAAAGGATGTCGAAATATCGGATAGACCACTATGTCTTAGTCTTCACCATGAAGTGGTAACGATGATCTCATGATCGTTTGACTTGGTGAAGTCGAAGACGAGACACAAGTGCTCATTGAAGAATGAGTTCACTGAACGACCTAACTAGAGTTAGCATATGATTATGATTGACCAATCTGTCAATGATAACTCTTAGTGACGATAGGTAAGTTGGTCTTTTGACTTGAGGTTGCCTGTGCGTGAACGGTGTCACTTACAACACTGATCTAGCCTCAGGAAAGCCCCGTTGAAAGGTTTTTGGTTGGGTGGCATTTGAAGCGTGCGAGGAGAGTAATGACCAAGATAGGATTCGTCTCTCCCGGTCAATGGGAGTTAGTGTCACGGTATTAGTTCGATCTTTTAGTGAAAACTCTGGCCAAAGTATATTGGAAGAAGTCCACCATTATTTGACTAAAGATCGATGGAGACTAACCAAGTTCGAGCTAGTAGAGTTGACAGTTGAGTATACCCTAGGCTTGACTAAGCAGCATAGTTTTGACGAAAAGACTATAACTACAATATTCATCACGGACACAGTCAGGGTGGTCCCGACAATACGCATGTCAATGAGTTAACCACATAAGTATAATACTGAAACAAGGACGACACTTGCTGCTCGTGGTCTTTGCCTTCTGGGGTTTCAAACCCCACCTGTAGTAGGGTCAGGCTGTAGGGTCTCTCACAGAGTGAGACCTTCGTCAAGTAATAGGTAGAAATTAGGGAGAATATGCATTTGATGCAAGGGATAGAAAACTGAAAAGAGTTTGCAGTTAGTATCTGCATTCAGGATAAATGATCCTGAGTGCAAGTGGGAGATGTTGGAAGATGTATGCCCTCAGTTCATTTGTATTGGATGCAAATGGATTTCATAAGTCGCACAGGGTTTGCAATATAAGTTTAGAATATTAAGGATGTGGGAATTTTGCATGTGATGCAAAAGAGAATTAAATGTGTCGTAAAATTTTTATGTAGATATTTAATGTAGTAAACGCGTAAAAAAGGTTATCTAGATGACGGGATCGTCCCGGTCTAAACGCAGGTTCAAACCGCGTCAAAAACGGACTCCAAACGTGCGAAATAGAGCCAAAACCATGAATTTAGTCCAAGTTAGGCATTGCGGGTCGGGTTCTTGCCAAGAGGGCACCCGACCCGCCTGGCAAGCGAGCACCTGCACCCGCTTAAGGAGCAGGCGCTTGCGCCTGA
The DNA here is from genome assembly GCA_030789695.1 of Scilla litardierei. Lineage (NCBI taxonomy): Eukaryota > Viridiplantae > Streptophyta > Magnoliopsida > Asparagales > Asparagaceae > Scilla > Scilla litardierei. The sequence goes on along the minus strand of JAULAV010005291.1, from coordinate 3,412 downwards.
AGGCAACGGGCGGGAACCCGCTCGCCCGCGCCTGGCACAGCACATGCCCAGCGCGGGTGCATGCTAGGCATGCGCCTGCGGGGCACGTGTTGGGTGCATGCTGGCGCGTGGGGCCCACGTGGTGGGCCCCAATGCTTAGGATTTTGAACCCTATGTTGGCTTTGTTTTGGCGGCTCGTTTTTTTTGCGAAAAAACTTGGTTTTGGCCAACTTTGGATGCTTGTTTGAGGGGTCAAACAAACTCGGAATGGTGTGTCGTTTCTTCCTACGCGTTCACCGTTCAACACTCTTCGAATTGATAGGTTGTATTACTTACGAAGCTCAACGGTGAGGGAGGAAAAATTCGCTAAAGTTGGCCTTTGTGAAAGGCAAACTTCAATTAATTTTTTCCTCCAAAATTAATAGTCCCACATCGGATATGGAGTGAAGAGAAGGGGTCAGCCACCTATATAAATAGGGGTCTACCCCCCCTCCTTGAAACTCTTCTCAAGCTCCAGATCTGAGTAGCTCCATTAGACGTGAGCAAGCCCGGATCTGAGCTTAAATTAAATTATTCTCTTTCTCCCTAAATTTCTTCCTTGCCCATGTTCGGGCTCTAATAAAGATATGAAGGACCTTGGATCGGATCCGAAGTCTTGATGAATGATCCACTCAAGGTGAAATCTTCTTTGGTGCGTGGTTGGCTCAGCGACAAGGGTGTTGCTTGCCTCGGGATGCGGTGCGGTTTGGTAAGTAGTTTGGCTTGGGACGAGGAGCGGCTCAGTACGCGGTTCAGCTTGGAAGAAGCGGTGCGGGGCCAAAGAAATGTTGCTGAAAACGACACTTCGTATTCTGTAGTAAGAAAGTGAAAGGTATGTAGTTTAAATTATTAGCATGCGTTTATAATTGCAAATAGGTTGATAGATCTATCCTTAGGGGTTAGTCAGACCCAACCCCCGGGATAGTAGAGATCCTGGCTAGGGTTTGTTCCCTTTAGGACTAGACTTAAATTGTTTTAAGTTAATTTTTCCGCTGTTGTTTTGATAACTTCGTCCGACCGACTTAGGCCAGACGTCGTATTTATGGCCTTAAGGACCAATAAAATCCTATACTATCATAAGGAGCGTTGTTAGTCAAAAAGAGGGATGAGGGGTGAGGTGTTACCATGTCTAGGTCTGCCCCGTCCGGGGGGGCGTCGTGTCGCCAATGGTACATTCGGCGATGAATTCCGCCAGAGTCTACCCTTTGATGACTGTCCTCGGCTTGTATCTGAAGGGTTTTCTGGGACCATTAGGACACAAAAACTCTATTCCCGTCCTAAGTCGGACGGAACATAGACATAAAAAGAATTTGCAGCGGAAAATAAAACTATGTTAATCTAATCAACATGCAGTTAAACTATTTAACTTAGCCCTAAGGTACAAGACCCTTAGCCAAGATCTATGCCGACTCGGGATGGATCTAACCATCCCAAGAAGGATCTAACCTACTGCGATTAAATTAAACTAATGCTAATAAAATACATACCCGGAATCTCAACCCTGGGGCAGGCGAGATGTTCCGCACCGTCTTCCGAGCCACTCCCCGTCCCATGCCGAGCCGCTCCTTGGATCGCCCCCCGAACCGCTCCTCAAACCGCTCCGCATCACGAGGCGATCAATCCTCGTGTCGTCGAGCCAACCACGCGCGGAAGAAAGTTTCACGTGAGTGAAACCTTCGCCAAGATTTTGGATCCGAATCCGAACTCCTTCGCAGCTATTCTAGAGCCCTCAGGAGTAAGGCAGAAATATAGAAGATAGAAGAATATTAAATTAAGCCTAGATCCGAGCGTGCTCCAACATTTACGAGAGCCGCTCAGATCTAGAGCTTGGGACAACTTTAGAGGAGGGGAGCAGACCCCTATTTATATAGGCGGCTGACTGCTCCCCTTTACTCAAAATTCGATGTGGGACTAAAGTTGGAGTTAATTAATTCAATTTAGTTTGCCTTTCACAAAGGCTAAACTTCCATGAATTTTAACTCCCTCACCATTGAGCTTCAGGATTGATACAACCTATCAATTCGAAGGGCGTTCAACGGTGAATGCATAGGAAAAGCCATTCGTCAATCCGAGTCCGTTTGACCCCTCAATTGTATGTCCAAAGTTCAGCCCAAACATGATTTTTGCTTACAAGTCCAGCCGTCAAAATCCACGCCCTTTTGGGTTCAGAAACCTAGCTGTGGGGCCCACAAAGTGGGCCCCACACGCGCGCGCACTGTAGCGCCCGCTTCTCTCAGAAGCAGCCACGTGGCACGCTTGATGCGTGCCACGTCGCCCGCCGAAGCGGTCGGCTGCTTCTGAAGGAAGCGGGCTGGCCCATTAAATGGGCCCGCTTTCTGCCCATGCCGCCCGCTAAGCGGGCAGCCTTGCGTTTAACAGGGGGCGGGCCCGCATCAAATGCGGGCCCGTTTAAAGGGCTTTGCCCGCGTTAGTGGGTGGGCCCGCTGACGCTGGCGTCAGCCTGTGTCAGTGGGCCCCCCTTTTGGGCCTGGGTTTATATTTGATAGCCCCTTCTAAATGGGGTTTATCTCTTTTGGGCTTTATATTTAAACGTCTTTAAATAGATTTATTGGACTCGTTTGGACTCCGTTTTGGACGTGGTTTGAACCTGCGTTTAGACCGGGACGATCCCGTCATCCAGGTAACCTTTTTCATGCGTTTATTATATTAAATATGGTTTTAAATAATTTAAGACACATTTAATCTCTTCTGCATCATATGCAAATTAGTTCCTATATAGGCTTAAGTTATCATTTGCATCAAATACAAATGATCTGAGGGCACATTGCTCTATAGTATCTGAGGTCGAATTCACTCAGCTCGACCCTCCCAGTTCAGCATCATCCCCATCCGATCAAACCTCTTGAGGTTTTGCTCGAGGTGGGAGTCGGTCAGGACCAGGATGGTGTGGGCTTGGAAGTAAGGTTGGAGTCACCGTGTCGAGAGGACAAGGGCGTAGGCTAATTTCTCCAAGGGGTTGTACCGATCCTCCGCGTCTCGTAGGACTAGACTAGTGTAGTGCACTAGTCTCTGTATCCCTGCATCTTCTCTGATTAGCACCGAGCTCACTGCTTCCCCGGTGCTAGCCAGGTACAGGCTCAATGGTTTCCCTTCCTTAGGCTTGGGGAGGAGCGGGGGGCTGCGGAGGTACTCCTTCAGTTTGTCGAATGCCTGGGCACAGCTCGCGTCCCACTCTATGACTTTTCTCTTCCCATCCGGCTCGGTAAGGGCCCTTCTCAGGACCCTGAAGAACGGGAGCAATCTTTCTGCCGATTTGAACAGGAAGCGCCCCGGGGCCGCGATCCGGCCGTTCAGTGTCTGCAGCTCCTTGATAGTGGTTGGTTCTCTCATGTTGATCAGAGCCTCAATCTTGTCTGGATTAGCTTCGATGCCA
>JAULAV010005290.1:0-16000 GCA_030789695.1 Scilla litardierei | reverse complement strand
AAACTTGAATCTAAGATTGGATTTGCCTTAGATTCAGGGGGAGTAAGATATAACGAACTTGGATTATAAAATCCTAAATTTTTAGCATTGAAATCATTTCATTCATGCATATCTTATTTGTTTGCTTCAATTGATCTATAGATGCCCTTATGAATATTAACTAACTTGATTGGCATCTATGTAAGGGGAGTAAGTATTCATTAAGCACAATTATTTATCTTTTTGTTTATGTTTGTTTGTCATTATCAAAAGGGGGAGAGTGTTGAGTATTGGACTTCTCCCTACTTGGTGTTGATGATGAGCAAACATAAATACTTGTGATCAATCCCCTATTTACAGTTAATCCATTGTCTAAACATATCATGAAGATCAATTAGCAATGGATGTCACTCAAGGATCAATCAAAGTATGAAAAGTGGACTGGATGATCAAAGATGATGAATGAAGCTCCTAGAATACTTCAAGCTCATTCTTTGGAAAGAAGAGAAGCTAATACAAGATGTAATCTTTTTATTCTCTTCCAGTATTGATGTCCCCTAGATTTGGCACTATATGCAGTAGGATCGGGGATACCAGATTTAAATATTTGTAACCACAAGCACACGGTGTTGTAGTATGGCTTGGGGGTCGAACACAGGGAGGCGTGTGTGCTGCATGTTAACAAGTAGGAACCGGATCACCCGGTGGGTGAGCTAGCCCTGTCGATCGGTTGGTTGTCACGAAATGAGCTACGAAGAATGTAAGATATAAAAGGGGAGCCTAGGACTTTGGTTTCCACCCTATCATGTGTCCTCTCTATTATGACCGACGGATAGGAATACGATCGATTCTAGGGTTTAGTGGTGAGACGTTGCCTCTAAGAGTGATACCTAGCATCCCATGGGCCCGATATTCTGGTCGATGCCCAGGATGATATGCTAGGTCTACCCAGATTCGGACGATGGGCATTCCCATGTCCATTAACATCGACCGACTCCGGGAGCACTAAGCTCGCAACAATTACTCCTAACATTTCATCCTGCCGTTTCCACGCGCTAGGATTCAATGTCTACGCTAGGGGTGTGAGCTGTGGCTAGAGGATCAAACGCCAATTTTATTTCCCCTTGGCCCGACGGTCAGAGGCGGTCTTTCTCCCGCCAATGACAATAAAACGCCCCGCGTAACCATCTAAATTCCTAGATCCTATCGAAATCCTAATCCTATAGTCGTTCTAGGGAGAACCCACGAAGGGGCTTCCACCAATGCCCTAGATTGGGGAACTACTCACGATTCATTACAAAAATAGCAACACAACAAAATTTAACCATTAGAATCAAGATCAAGCAATAGAGTTACGGAGCAAATAGTATTAAGAACGAAATGTTAAAATATCAAGACAATCAGAATACTTACAAAACAAAATAAAATTGCAGCCGCCAAAATCCCAAAAAGACAGTCTGAAAAAATGGGGAATCGTTTTCTGGGAAAACCTATGGCAATATATATATATATATATATATATATATATATATATATATATATATATATATATATATAGGGCAATCTTCCATTGCGAAAAAATGGTGCGAAAGCCCGTGCGAAAACATTTTTTTTATTTTTTTGAAATTTTTTTTTCAAAAATTCTTTTTTTGATGTTTAATCCATACAATTATATACCCCAGGGAAAATAATGGGTGAACCCGTTGGGGATTAGAGCACCCATCCACCCATTACAAATTTAACGGTCTCAAAACGTGCGAATTTGATGAAATGCCTTGATCGAATGCCAAATGACATTATTTATCAACCATTATTTTTTGAGGGGGGTATAATAACATATAATGAGGGTAGAAAAAAGAATTTTTGAAAAAAAAAATTTCAAAAAAAAAGATAAAAACATTTTCGCACCGTGCGAAATGTTCTCACATGAAGATTTACATATATATATATATATATATATATATATATATATATATATATATATATATATATATATATATATATATATATATATATACGTCCATCGGGTGAGACGGATGTTGACTTGGTCTTCAGCTTTGGAGATACATCACCCGGTCACTGAACCGATCAGGTGATGTCGCCGGGTCATGTGCTAGGAGAATTCGGCTACAGATGAACCGATCGGGTGAGATGTCACCCGATCGGTTGGATTTCAGCTCCAAAAGACAGAGAGCACTGTCGTTTTCACCCGATCACTGAACCGATCGGGTGAGCTCTTCTTCACCGCTGCCCCTGTCCAGGTCGGATATGCGTGCACGAACCGATCGGATGGGTCTGTCCACCCGATCGGTTGAGGGCTGATATATAGCATTTTTTGATGTTTGGCCCTCGGGATCGCGCGTGGCACCTTTCGTTGCTCCGGGGACTCATGATATCTGCTATATATGTCCCCAATGTTGGCAATCTCATGCAACATCACAAAAACATAAAGAAAGTGAAAGAAAACTAAAAGCCACAAGAGAATGGATACAAAACACCAGAAAACAACGGAAAATCACGAAAAAGACGTGCGTGAATATATAAAATATAAACACACGTCAAGTATGTAGCTTAGATGTAGAACTATGTTGGAGCACACACACATCTTTATTTTTGTCCTAGGAAATCATTATATCACATTTCTGTGGCCTCCAATTCAAATTTCTCAAGCATGTGCATTTTGGATTTCAACAGGCGACTGCTGAATGATTAACAGTCGCATGTCTCCAAACAATCGCCTATGATTTGTTCTACAGTCGTCTGTTTTGCGCATACTTTGTCATTTGGTTTTTGGGCCTTCAGCTATAGCTTTCATCAGGTGAGTGATGTACAAAATACAGGTGCATGTCCAAGTTACAGGCGCATGTCCAAGTTACATACGCTTGTAACTTGTTAGTCAGTCGCATGTCTCTCTCTCTTACCCAACGATCATTATCTTATCTTCTTTTGGCCAGACGATTGATGTTGACTTGACAATTCTCCTACCCATGGCACAGGAGACTATGTGTGCTTCTTCAATCACCTGTCGATCATTGCCTTAACACTTGGTGTTTGACAAGCTCTACAAATTGCGTCAAGATGATTTATGTTTGTTTTACAGTCGCCGGCCCATGGCACATGCACATGTGATACCACATCAGTCGCATGTCCCTTCTTCCCAACATTTGCAGAATTTTCTCAACTTACTCATGTTTTACTCAGTCACCTATAGAAGTTTTATCAGTCGCATGTTAGATTTGCAGGCGCCTGTCAGACCTTCATCAGTCGACTGTCCTACGTGGTAAGTTACCGTTTGAATTCTCACCTACCCTCTAACACAGTGCAGCAGTCAACTGTTGGTTCTTCATCAGTCGACTGTCGAGTGTGTAAATTCTATCCATTGGCTGGTTCTCCACGGATTTCAAAGGGGTTTTTGGGGATTCTGTTTAAGGGTATTAGTGAACCTATAAAGAGGGTTTCTACTGTTCCATTGAAGGGTTACGCATCTACTTGATCATCTCTTGAAAACCCTAAGCTTTCATCTTCAAGTTTTACAAAGCTCTCAAATCCAAAGCCCCAGATTTCCAATCTCATTCTCTCTTGCTCTCCAACCTAGAATCAAAGTGATATCCTCTAGCCAATTGTGGTGACAAGAGAAAGAGCTTTCTCTCTTCTTGGAAGAGACTTCAACACACAAGACACTTGCTCCTTTAAGTTCTACTTCAAGTCATAGGTGATTGTAAGTGTTGCTATTTCATTATTTCATATCTTTCTATATTAGTTTTACTCTCGGTTTGTGAGAGTGGTTTGCTTGATCCCAAGTTGTGGGAGTTAAGGACATCGATTTTGTTTCGATTTCACGTATGGGGCTGCTACAAGTGGGTTTAAAGGAAACCTCAAGTTAGGGTTCTAACTTGAGTATCCGAAGGTATCTGGGTGGAAGGAACGTAGGATTACCGGGAACAAGTCGGGAGTTGACTTGGGTAATCTGAACCCTTGAAACGTACTTTGTGTTAGCATTGTTTCATTTTGGGTTTATTTATAATTTTGCATTTATTGTTGTTTAGGAATTTAAATTGGTATAACTATCGTTTAAATTTTATAAACTTTATTCACCCCCCCCTCTTATAGTACTTTGTGTTAGCATTGTTTCATTTTGGGTTTATTTATAATTTTGCATTTATTGTTGGTTAGGAATTTAAATTGGTATAACTATCGTTTAAATTTTATAAACTTTATTCAACCCCCCCCTCTTATAGTATTTTTCTCATAGCCAGGGTCCTTACAGAACTAACTCCAAAACTTCATTCCTTTCGAATTGAATGAGTTCCTCTTCCATTGCCACGATCCAAGAGCTATCTTCACATGCTTCTTGAATGTTCTTTGGCTCAATTATAAAAACAGAGGCACAATGAGTGAATTCTTCAACCCTTGATCTTGCCCAGACACCCACTCCAATATCTTCAATTATTTGGTCATGTGGGTGGTCACGAATGGTTGGGTGCTTTGGGTACTCCTAGATTACTAGGAACAATCGTAACATCTTCATTAGTAGGGTTAGTCTCAATAACATCATCAAGTTTAGCATTATTAATATAATCACACAAAACTTCTAAACTATCAGCATAAACATGAGGCACATCAAAATCTTCATTAAATGAAACATGAAGTGATTCCTCATTCGATGAAGTGTTCTTGTTGTATATCTAGTAGGCTTTGCTACGTGTGAAACATCCAACAAAAATCCCTTCATCTGATCTTGGATCAAATTTATCTTGATTACCATACATGTTCTTAATAAAACATTTTGAACCAAAAACACGAAAATATTTTACTTGTTGCTTTTTATTATAAAATAATTCAAAACAAGTTTTATTCGTACGGGGCTTCAATAGGATCCTGTTGAGCACATAACATGTTGTGTGCACCGCTTCCACCCAAAATTGAAATCCAAGATGACTATCATGGAGCATTATGCGTGCACACTTAATAAGTGTCATATTATTTCTCTCAACTACACCATTTTGTGGTGGTGCGTGTAAGGATCGCCTTACCCTTGCAATACTAACAATACACACTAGAGGGGGGGTGAATATGTATGGTAATAAAATTGTCCAATTAAAATTTAACTTACAAATGCGGAATTATAAATGCATGAGGAATTAAAAGGCACAATCAATTCAAACGCAAACACAAAGTTTTACACTGGTTCCCCAAACTTGGGTACATCCAGCCACACCAATATTCACTATATTCCCACACAGAGAAGTGAATACAAATCTCACAAGGAGATACCCCACAAAGAGGATTTATGCCCTACACAAGGACCCAACCAATCCTACACGAGGATCAAGACTCCCACACAGAGAATCACTAACTCCCACTCAGAGAATTAGGGTTAGCCCTACACTAGGAAACTAAACTCCCACAAAGAGAGTTACTCCCACAAAGAGAGTTATTCCCACAAAGAGAATATCCTAAGTCCCACAAAGAGACAACCTCCCACAAAGAGAGAAAGTTCTAATTCCCACAAAGAGAATTAAAGACACAAATTACACCAAGTAAAGTAAATACTCTTACATATGCCTTGAGATGCTTACTCATGAATGGATGCAAGGCATGGAAGAGGATCTCCAAGTGTTGAGATATGCTTGAGAGCACTTGGATGAATTCCCTTGAGCTGGACTTCAATGCATGAAGATGAATGAGAGCTCTTGAGAGGGAATTGAGGGAGTTTGTGAGTTGCTTATGGATCTCTTGAGATATTCAATAGCATCAAGAAGTATAAGAGATGGCAGTACACTCATATATATAGGAACCATATATCAAACCCCAAAACCCAAGAAAACAGCCAAAGAATCAATTCTACAACGGCTAGAAACTGGGCGAAAACGACAGGAACAGTCGACTATTGATCAAAAGACAGTCGACTGATCAACGGCTAGAAAATATCCAACGGCCATAATCTAAGCCATGACAGTCGACTGATGAAGTCGATACAGTCGACTGTAAACAGGACAGGTGCTTGTTAATCCTTCAGCAGGCAACTGCTGCAGGGGATGGAATAAAACAGAGAGCTGCACTCTTTCTCCAGTTAAGCACACATGCGACTGATGTCAATAATACAGTCGACTGTCTATTAGTCAGGCGACTATAAAACCTTAATCAGTCATCTGCTGTATAAGATGGAGAAACAACATAGAGATGCAAAGAATGCACTTATGCTATACAGGCGACTGATGACCAATCTACAGGCGACTGTAAATATACAAGCGACTGTAAACTGACCAGTAGTCGACTGTGCGTAAATCTCAAGTTTGAGTCAATTGAAATGTTGACTTGAGCTGTGCATATCAGGCGACTGTAGAAGGATCTACAGGCGACTGGAAATCACCCAGTCGATTGTGTTTCCTTCAGCAAGCGACTGATGGAAAGCCAGAGACTCCAAATGAGTCTTTGGACAGAGTGAACCTATTGGGTTGGATTCTATGATAATCCTAAGGCTCACTAAGATGGTTAGATGCATATGCATGAATGAGTAAACCATCTAACAAGGCATTACATTAATCCTAGACTCAAAAGAGAGAGAAAGCAATAAAGTAAATTACATGGATTACAATGCTTTCCTTAGAGTCTAAGTCTTCAATCTTGATGCCTTGATTGCTCTCCATAATCTCCAAGCTTTGGCACTCCTTGAGTCCAAGCTTTGGCTCTTCTCCACTTGATGTACATCCTTGCACCAAGTGATTAGTCTCCAAGAAAGATATTCTTGAAATAAAACTGAGAGACTAAAACATGAGAGTCATTAGCAACAACATAATGTTGTGATCATCATCAAAAAAAAATTGGTATGAAACAACAATACTCAACAGTGCGCGAGAAAACAAAAAGTTGTCAGTTATTCTGTGGTCATCACAAAACCAAGAGAAAAGCTCATTCTCAAATTCCCCTCCATGATCACTACGTACAGTGATAATGGTGGTTCCTAAGAGATTTTGAGTTTCTTAGCAAACTTGGTAAATTCTTCAAAAGCTTCATTTTAGAAGTTAGAAAATATACCCATGTAAATATAGAAAAGTCATCAACAATGACTAATCCATAATGTGCATTACCTAAAGATGCAACTCTAGTATACCCAAATAAATCTAGATGAAGAAGTTCTAGGGGCCTCTTAGAAGAAATGCAATCTTTAAGTTTATATGACGATTTACGGAGTTTGCCACATTGACCAAAGTCACAAAAACTTTTTCTATTAAAAGACATCTTTGGAAATCCTTTAACTAAATCATGCTTAGATAATTTATAAAGATATTTAAAATGAACATGTCCAAAACGACGATGCCATAAAAGTTGTTTATTAGTGTGTGCACCTAAGCAATAATCTAGTGATATTGGCATACTTACAATATAAATATCTTAATGGTGTGTGCCAAAAAACAATACACTAGATTTATTATCTATAATTCTATACATACCCGCTCCAAAGTTAACTTTGTAACCTTTGTCACATAGTTGACTTATGGAAATGCGGTTATGTTTTATACCATCTACAAGATAAACATTTTCTATTAAAGGTTTGGATGGATTACCGACTTTACCAACTCCAATGATGGTTCCCTTTTAATCGCCTCCACGGATTACCATTGCACCGTTCTTGATGCGAATCACTTCAGAAAGCAAGGAGGGATCTTCCGTCATATACTTGGAGCAACCACTATCTAGTATACATCCTTTCTTCTTAGAGCTCATTTTGCATGTGTTGCTCTTTTTCCTTTTCTTAGGTACCTAGATATTTTACCATAAGCTCATGGTACCCAAGCTTGGTGGGTCCAATGGGATCAGCCCTTTGGAAACCAAGTCCAATTGGACTTTGGCTTCCCAACATAATCATCACAATTAATTACATCTATAAAATATGATTGCATATATAAATTCATATCATGTATGCTAGTGTCTTTGGGACCCCCAAATAGTGTAAGTTTTGGGAGTCCTTTTCTTAGTTGCATGCACATGAGGTTAATTCCTACGTTGTGCATGAGACTTATAAACATGTGATCTAACATATGTGAATGGTGGAGGATAAGCATGAGACATATAATGGCCATGTGAAGCATAAGGAGCATACATATGATGAGGTGCATATGAATGAGCATACATAGGTGGATGTGGTGGTTGAGCACATGTATGTGGAGGAGCACGTGCATGCGCATATCTCATGTATTGGTTTGCAGGTGTCCATGGGTGTTGTGCATAGAACTCATCATAAGTGTACACGCGTGAAGTAGGAGTGTTCTTACGTGGGTGTGTGTGGGTGTACATGAAGGCATGTCCCTTCATTTGAGTTCCACCCTTGGTGGGTTTCTTTGCAAAGGAGGGAGTGTGAGAAGGGATGACTTTCTTGGTAGTTTTGCTACCCAAGATGTTGTGATCATCACTTGTGGATGCACTGGAGGTTGTCCTCACAAAGTTTATAGTGATACCACTATAGGTGGTGCGTGCTTTGGATGCATTTGCCTTTGAATAACCAAGTCCAATACGATGGTTGGTCGGTAGTTAATTTGATAGCAAATCATCCAATTTTTGTTTCCCTTTGTTGAATCTATCATCATTGGAGGAAACGAGCTCATATTTCTTCGTAATTGAAGAAATAGTTGCATCCAAGTTAGATGCACGTGTGATAAGCTCGTGTACTTCAGGTTTGAGAGTTTCATCCTCAATACCCAAATACATGTTTTGGGATTGAAGATTTTCAATCTCAATATCATTTCAATCCACAATGGACACATGATCAAGTTGAGATTTGAGGGAATTCATCTCATTTCTCAACAAACTATTTTGTGAATCCAAATTATCTTTCTCAAGAGTGAGTGATTCAATAATGATGTCATTGTTGGCGATAGGAAGCATGGATGACTTACAAGCAATTATTTCCTTAGACTTTGTATATTTAAGCATAAGTTTTTGGTACTTAGAAAATAATTGTTCATTTGCAAATCTTAGTTCATCCATGGTTACATCGGGCTCTTCACTTTCTCTTGAGCTCTCATCGAATGATGTATCCTCACGTGCCATGAAACACATGTGCACTTCCTCATTCTTTTCATCCACGGATTCACTTGAAGAATCTTCGCTCGAGTCATCAAATGTCCCTACAAGCCCCTTTTTCTTGTTCTTTTTATACTTGTCGGACTTGTTGTATTTTGGAGCTTTCCACTTGTCTTCGTTCTTTGATGACATCGGGCAATCCTTCTTAATATGGCCCGGTTTATTGCACTTGTAACAAAGATTAGATGAGTTAGTTGAATCAAACTTGGACTTGGAAGGAAACTTACCATTGCAAAATAAGCGTTGGAACTTCCTCGCTATAAGCTCCATGGACTCCATGTCCATCTCTTCACCGGCTTCCTCGCTTTTGGAAGAAGCAGCTTTGAAGTCAATTGCCTTATTCTTGATCTCCAGTGGTTTGATCATCCCCTTTGTTTTCATGCGGTTGTCCCTTCTTACTTTATATGACATGAGTGTACCAATGAGGTTCACCACGGTGTAGTTTTGCATGTCATTGACTTCTTCAATTGCCATGGTTCTTCTTTCCCACTACGAGGTCATTGCCATGATGATTTTCCTCGCCTTTTCTTGTTGAGTGTACGTCTTTCCAAGAGCTTCAAGTTCATTGGTGATGTCGGAGAAGCGAGCATACATCATAGCAATTTTCTCATCTTCCTGCATTTGAAACATTTCAAAATTTTGCACGGCAACATGTAACTTTGAAAGTTTTAACTTGTTGGTCCCTTTATGAGTAACAGTGAGATGATTCCAAATTTGATATGCACTCTTACATATGCATACCTTATTGAACTCATCGGGCTCCAAAGCACAATGAAGAGTGTTCATTGCCTTAGTGTTGTTCACCTCTGTGGACTTCTCGACGGGTGTCCATTTGTTGTAGTCCTCTTCCGTTGGCTCTATGTATTCCTTGTGAAGGGTTCTCCATAGAGAAGCACTCCTAAGGAACATTTCCATCCGACACTTCCAATATCCAAAGTTTGTGCCAATGAAGCGCGTATGTCTAACCGTAGATTGGCCTTCAAAAACTGATGAAGCACCGTCTCAATCATGATTGTTGTATGAGGGAGGTGGTGGAATGTTGTTGTTGTTGGATTCCATAGCTTAACCTTGCACTTTGATACCAATTGTAAGGATCATGTGCTATGAGAAAAACATTAGAATGGTTGAATAGTGTTAATAAAATTAAAGATGAAATTACGCCTAATTAAAATCCTAACCAACAATAATGCGGAAATAACTTGGAAACAACAAATAGAACAATGCAAACACAAGATGTTCAAGGGTTCGGATTGCCCAAGTCAAACCCGACTTGTTCCTGGTAATCCTACGTCACTACCACCAGGGATACCACCCGGATACTCTAAACCCTAGCTTGAGTTTTCCGTTAAACCCACTTGTAGAAAACCTACAAGTGTAATCAATACACAAGATTGATGTCCTTGATTCCCACAACCTGGGATCAAGCAAATAATCTCACAAACCGAGAGCAAATCAATATAACATGAAATATGAAATCACACCTACAAACTTCTATGCCTTGAAGTGTAGAACTTAAAGGGAGGAAAGAGTGGAGAGCGTATTGTGGGTCTCTTCAATAAAGAGAGGAGCACCTCGGCTTGTCACTACCAATGGCTAGAAGAATATGAATGCATTCTAGAATGGTAAGCAAGAGAGATGAGGGAGCTTGAAAGCAATAGAGCTTGAGCTTAGGAGGAATCAATGGAGTCTCTAGGTTCTACAAGTTCTTCGATGGAACATTAAAACCCCTATTTATAAGCTCTCTCAAAACCCCTATAAGATTACCCAAAGGCCCCTTTCAAACCCCTATGAAAAAGGCCAACGGTATAGAAATCCAGACAGGACAGGCGACTGCTGACGCACGAGTAGGCGCATGTCGCACTGTGTCAGAGGGTATGTAAAAGTACAAACGGTAACTTACCACATGGGACCTGAGACTGCATTAAGTTTGACAAGCGCATGAATAATAAGCAGGCGCCTGAAAAACCAAGGGCATGCGTCTGAGTGGAAGAAGTACGAAACTTCACAAATTCAAAGAATCTGGGTAAGCAAGGAAAGACGACAGATGTGGTTTACACAGGCGCCTATAAAACCAACATACAGTCGCCTGAAAGCACAAGTGCGAAACTTGTCAAAATGAGAATTTTGGGCAAGGATGGACATGCGGCTGTAGGACTATGATGATGGAATTTATTAGTGGTAGCACGTAACGAGGAGAACTATGATGTAAAGCTGAAGGCATTAGACAAAGATTATAGAGATTACCCAAAGGCCTTGAGTTATGTGAAGACATATTTGCTTGAAAAGTACAAGGAGAAGTTTATTTCTGTATGGACAGATAGCAATCTGCACTTTGAAAATGTCACTACCAATAGAGCGGAGAGTGCACATTCTAAGCTTAAACGACACTTGGGGTCATCGGCCTACAGTTTTTCATCTTCTTGGACAACAATACATGCATTATTACAGATGTAGCATATCGAGATCAAGGCCTCATACGAGAAATCTAAGATCTCAGTGCAACATAAAATGACGGGTTACTTGTTCAGGGAGCTGATAGGATTTACATTAAATGCGACGATGAAGATAATTTTTGTGCAAGATGAAAAATCTGAAGCTATTGGGACAGACCAAAGCGCATGTGATTGTCTAGCAAGAAGGATTTATGGAGTCCATGTGCCCATGAGATTGGCATATACAAAAGGAAAAATCGCCACATTCCATTAGTTGCCATAAATCCTCATTGGAAGAAGCTAGACATGGAGCTTAAGAAGGAATTGATCTCTGAAGATGAAGTGCTTATACAGGCTGAGTTAGAGCGCATATACAAGCATTATAGGCAACTTGATGGGACGAGGAAGATAGAGTTGTTAATAAATTTGAAGGAGCTATCTACCCCGGAGACAAATCTGATTAAGGAGCCGGATGTTAAGGTCAGTGTGAGGGGTGGGAGAAAGGGGGGGAGTGTTGGAAACATAAAGTTTCTTCCCATAAAGTTTTTGATGATACAATCATTTGTATATAAATGTGTATATACTAACTCTAAGGATACAGATTCTAAAGCTCGACTTTTTCAAATGAGACAATCATCAAGTCAACTTATACATTGCAAGACAAAGCATCAAAAAGCAAGATGAAGCTAAAGCGATGAATTCTTATATCTTGTGAAATATGATGTAATTTTTCTTTTTATTCTTGCATTTATTTAGAATATCAAATCCTTGATGATGATCTATCTTAGTTCTTTAGTGTTCGTCCTTAAAACCCAAGTCACTGAAAAAAATTAGCAGACAACACTTTCCTCTAGTCGACCAATAAATTTTTCCTTATTTTATTCAGAAAAATAAAGTAGGTCAAAATATAATTTCTAATCATAAGGATCATTTTTATAAAATTTCTCAAATTTTTTATCCTTGTCGACCAATAGATTTTCCTGGTCTACCAGACAGTTTTTCAAATAGTTATATCAATAGTTATTTTAACTGGTTTTATTAATTAATTTATAAAATTAATTAAGGGAAGTTATAACTCCTTTTAACGGATAAATTTAGATAGTTTCTAGCTGTTTGTGTCAGTTTTTAACAGTTTTTAGGAATATTTTCATCAAAAGACACCTCAACAGTCATATTCAAGTCTGGCAGCAGAATTAGTCGACCATCACTTTTTATTAGTCAACTAATTTTTGGAAAAACTGCTCAGAATTTTTTGAAATTTTAGACCGTTGTTAAACGTTCGAAAACTAAATTTTTGGTCTATAAATAGCGCCCCAGACCACTGTCTATGATTCACGAAAATTCACGCACTCTCTCTTTTCTTAAGTTTACTTTCTCTCTCTAGAAAGTGAGTGATTTTCAAATTTCCATAGGGGAACCTCGACAAAATTTTTGCCCCTTTAGGAAGTCCAATTTCTAAGAGTGTTCTACAACAATTCATATCAAGAACCTTGGAGATTCCATCACCAACATTGCGCTATAATTTCTAAATTATCAAGGCTATAGGTGATATTATTTCATACTCTTTCTTTTACTTTATTTGATGAATCTCTTATTGAAGAGATTGTACAAGTTTGCAACACGAGGAGTGTTGGCATCTTTGTATGTTGATTACTTGCGGGGAGCAAGTATTATAGTGGATTGAAATCTCTACGAGGTAGAGGACTGGACGTAGGATCACAAGGATCCGAACCCGGATAAATCTCTGTGTTTGCGTTTGAAATTTTCTGGATAGTGTTCATTTATTTCAGCACTCTTATTACAATTTTTTAGTTACTTTTAATTTTGCAATTTCGTCGTAATATACACTATTCACCCCTTAGTGTATTTGGTGTGCCAGGAGATCCAACATTTGCTATCAGAGTGCAGTTAAGATGGCCTACACACATCCGACAAACAATTCAGCGTCTTCATCATAATTTCCAGAATGGCACTCTACCACAAGGCATCCACTATTCAACGGTTCCAACTAATCCTATTGGAAGACAAGGATGATGATCTATCTTCAAAGCATCGACTACGAACTTTGAAACACGTTAGAGACTCGATACAAGAAGCCTACAACTCCTTATGCCCAATGGACCGCTACTGACAAATGCACTGCAACTCACAACTCAAAAGCAATGAATGCATTATTCTACGCCATGGACAAGAATGAGTTCAATCGTGTCTCCCAGGCCAAATCAGCATATGATATCTGGCATACACTCGAGATAACACACGAAGGAACTAGTAAAATTAAGGAAACTAAAATTTCTGTTCTTGTTCACAGGTTTGAACTATTTAGAATGATGGACAATGAGACAATTGGAGAGATGGTTACTAGATTTACTGACATCACAAACTCTCTTATTGCTCTTGGTAAGACATATACTCAAAAAGAACAAGTCAAGAAGATTCTTCATGCCTTAACACCAGAATAGGAGAAGAAGACCACAGCCATAGAAGAAGAAAATGACTTATCAACTCTCATCGTTGAAAGTCTCGTTGGTAACTTGATGGCCTACGAAGTTCACCTCCAAGATCGCAAGGAACAATCAGACTCAAACAAGATAGTGCATGCCTTCAACGCATCATCAGACACCGATAATTCAGACATGGACGATGATGATGTGGCATTAATCACTAGAAACTTCATAAAGTTTCTACGTAGAGGTAAGTTTAGTAATTCAAAATCTAAGAATACTGATGCTTCTGTAAGTTTTCAGTGTAACAGGCCTGGACATATGAAAAAAGATTTTCCACTCCTTAAGCCAAAAGAGAGAGCATCTAACAATTTCTGGAAGGATAAGAAGTTTGACAAAAGGAAGAAGGCATTGACTACCACTTGGGATTCTCCATCATCTGATGAAGCAGAAGAAACCAACGAACACACTAATGATGAGAATGCCCACATGTGCTTTATGGCACAAAGTGAAAATGAGGTAAGTAAGTTAGATAATGAAGAATTATTAGATGCCTTTAATGAATTATTCATTAGATTTAAAAAGTTTAATGCATAATACAAGGCTCTAATAATTTCTAATCAAAAATTATTTTCTTCATCTTCATTATTAGATAATCTTAAAATTGAGAAAGAATCTTTAACTTCTCAAAATGATAAGTTATTTCACGAAAATGAGATTCTCAAATCTGAGAATCATAATATGTTGTCACGTATTTCCATCTTGGATAAAGATATTTCTTCATTAAAGTTAAAATATGATGATGTCTTCTAATATTAATAAGTTTAATAAAGGAAAGAATAATCTCGATGATTTACTTAAAGTACAACATCCTGCTAATCATTGACAAGAATTAGGCTATAAGCATTCTTCAAAATCCAATAGTTTTAGTAATAATATTAATTTGGAAAAGAAGAAGCTTGTATTTTTTAATTCAAAGAAAATTGATTCTTCTACGATTTTGCAAAAGAATACTATTCATTTTCAACAGAAGACCAATTTTGTTACATCTTCTAAGAAATCCATTATGCATACTATTTGGGTTCCTAAATATGTTTGCTTATATGACAAGGATTATATGTTACTAACTTTATGAAATTGTTATTATTTCTCCTATTTATTTGAAGAAACCAAATTCTACTTGGTTTTGGTTTCCGAAGGACTAATCCTAAGGACCCATATAAAAGGGTACCAATATTTATTGTTTATCTTTCAGGTACCCATAAAAGAAAAATGGATACTAGATAATGGATGTTCCAAACACATGACTGGGAACATCAAACTTCTATCAAGCGTTCAATTCAATGATGGTGGCACTGTTACTTTTGGTGATAGCAACAAAGGTAAAGTAATTGGCATTGGAACAGTTGGTGATCCAAACAAGCCAATCGTCGAAAACGTGATCCTCGTTGACAGTTTGAAACATAATTATTTATCCATTTCTCAATTATGCGATAAAGATATTAAAATAGTTTTCGAAAAGAGTGCATGCATTATATATGATTTTAATATGTCTAAAATATTATTTCAAGGTAATCGTAAGAATAATATATACATTTTATGCATGAAAATAGTTTCAAATGATTATTGTTTATTAGCATCTACTGAAAATACACTTTTGTGGCATAAACGTTTTAGACACACTAACTTTAAACATTTGGTACGTATTTCAAAACATATGTTAGTTTCAAGAATGCCTAATATATCTTTTAATCATACATAATTTTGTGATGCATATCAACAAGGTAAGATGCATAAATCTTCATTTAAATCAAAGGATGTTATTTCTACAAAAAGACCACTTGAACTGTTACATTTAGATTTGTTTGGTCCATTTAGAATAGCCTCTCTAAATGGCAATAAATATGCATTTGTGATCGTTGATGATTATTGTTGTGTCCATATTTTCTATGTTTTTATCGCGCATTTTCATACCGTTTCGATCGCCCGAATTCGTATTTTTGTATTATATCGCGCTTTTCTTGATATATTTGATTCTTTCGATGTTTTATATATTTTCAG
>JAULAV010005289.1:0-12998 GCA_030789695.1 Scilla litardierei | reverse complement strand
TCAAATAAATTTTATTTGGCCGAAAACAATTTATAAATTAATTATTAAAAATAATATAAAACTTGTTAAAAATATAAAAGTGGTCAAATAAACTCCAAAAATTATAAAATAAATATCGTGGTGATCGTGGCGACGAATGTGAGCTAACTAAGAAAACGGATCTCAATTCCGACGTCGGACGACGAAACTAAAAATAGAGACGTCTCCCGTCAAAAGTGAAAATCGCCACGTCTCATCGAATAAGTTTAAATTGTGGGAAAACGACTCGAGAAACGTCGTTCCAATTTAGTGCCACTATTTAATCCTCTCAGAGACGTTCACAACGGCATATCGCACAAAAGTGTTCACAAACAAATAAAGTCTAAAACAAACACGTGCACGGACAAAAGCACGTGCACGAACAACGTACAACGAAAAGTGGTCGTTACATCCTCCTCACCTTAGAATAAAGTCCGTCCTCGGACTTTCTAATATAGCTAGTCGCTCTAGTAACTACCTCAATCAAGTCATATAATAATTCAACCAGGTATAGTCATTACAGGTGCTCATATACACACTAGGTAGTCAAACATTTAACACTATTAGCACGTATATATATATATATATATACTAGTCATAACCCGTGCCCGCGGGCACGGTTCAATTAAGATTTTTTCCCCGCGAAATCTTTGTTTCCCAAAAAATTATTTTCACAACCAAAATTGTGCGGAACAACAAATTAGCGATTGGGTTGAGATGGGACTGAGAAGAAAAGAAGCATACATGGATACATGGGCACAACAATAATTCACAGAAGCATACATGGATACATGGGCACAACAATAATTCACAGAACCAAGATACATGTAGACATGGATACATGGAGTTGCATGTTAAATGTTAAGAATCCCAAGGTCACCATTAGATTTTCCCTTGCATAACTCTTGCTATCTTACTAAGCATTGAGCCCCACCACTTGATCAACCCTATTACAAAAGCCTTTCTACACTTATTCATAAGCAAGACTAATTAACCAAGAGGGTAATCTGAAGAAAGATACCCAGAAACATGGTAAAATACAATAAAACGATTATATAGATCATGTCTGATAAGAAACAGTATACGTATGATATGGAATTCAACAATCTTATGGTTAAACACTTGAGCCAACAATCTTATACGATTTAATGAAATTCATCTTCAACAAAGAGATAATTTAATAAACCAAGCTTTCTATAGAAGAGCTAATATTCAAAATTGATCACAAATTTATCTCTAGGACAAATTTGATTACACAAAAATAAAAAAAGCTGAACTGATTAAAAAAATACACAAATTGATCTCCTTCAGCAAAATGAACTGAGTAAAAAGACCTACACAAATTGATCTCACAGGATGATCGAGACTGAACCAAAGATGTAATTTAGAAACATAATTATCCACTGTAATATCAATTATTTTACATTTCTACGATATCACACAATCATGCTCAAATATACTTCTCTATGGTAGCAGTCAGCGTGTTCTTCGCCACCGCGCCGATCACGCTCTCCTTCTTCTCCCCGTTCTCGAAGAAGAGAACGGTCGGGATGCTCCGAATGCCATACTTGCTCGCAATGTCCGGGCAGTCGTCGGTATTGACCTTGGCCAGCTCATCGATCACCGGCGCAATCATCCGGCAAGGGCCGCACCATGGTGCCCAG
The DNA here is from genome assembly GCA_030789695.1 of Scilla litardierei. Lineage (NCBI taxonomy): Eukaryota > Viridiplantae > Streptophyta > Magnoliopsida > Asparagales > Asparagaceae > Scilla > Scilla litardierei. Next base: position 11,316 of record JAULAV010005289.1, on the reverse strand, counting down.
AACTCGACGACGACAGGAGCCTTCTCCTCCTCCTTTTTATTCTGTTGATCAGAAAACAATCAATACGTGAGCTACACAGATCGGGCTTAGCAAATTTTCCTCAAGCCATTTTCAACCTTGAGGCTGATCTTTGAGGACATGGAGGTTCCCGATTCAACCTTGAATTCAAGCGGAGGCGTGTCTGGCGAGAGGGGGGAGGCCGCGGACCATGCGGCCAAGATGTTCACCCCAGGCGCGGCGACATCAGGCTGCAGAGCAATATTAATGTTCAAGATCGTCAGACATGCACACAATCGCAGACAGAGCCGATGAACAGACATAAGGAAACAATGAGCTCGACCCTCTCGATGAGAAGTAGGCCACTTCCGGGGAGAGCGCCGCCCCGACGACCGTCCTCGAACGACCGATTTTGACGACCGGGCTCCTGCGGCATCAAAGCGGCTAGTGTAACGCGATTGCTGTAATCAAAGCCGGTTGGATGATCGTGAGGACGCACCTTGTCGTCTCCATGTAAGAGAGAATGGAAGTTCCAGCGTCGATGTCCAGCTGGATGCAAGGGAGATCAAATACAGGAGCAATGTCCTTGGTCAGGAACTGGGCAAAGATGATTGGGCTTAGCAAATTTTCCTCAAGCCATTTTCGATTTTTGAGGCTGAGGCTGATCTTTAAGGCTGCTCGGTTTCCCCATACACGGGTAAATGCTTCGGTTTCCCCACACAAGCAAACAAACGACGCTTGCTCTCCCCAAAAAAAAAAGACTTTTGCTCTCTCCAAGCAAACAAAGCAATTAAATGTATCCAATGTCACGCAAGCAAACAAACGGGCTGAGCAATCAAATGGGACCCACAAATCTCCAACCAAAGCTAACTTTCATATCAAAGCTTCATCCCAACCGTTCATCATCCAAGATTAAATCCTGGCCGTCTTTTATCAACCAGTTTGTCCTAGTCAGCTTGTCCTAGTCAGCCCTAGGATTCAAAAATCGCTGTCAAATGTATAATAGATATATATATATATATATATATATATATATATATATATATATATATATATATATATTCTCGTACGTTATACGTTTATACCTATTATAGCCAGTCAATTTCATACATGTATCTCAATCATATATATAAGCATGCATCCCTTATATAACTGCTACTCACAAAACAATAGTTCAGATACTTATATAGGTATGATCTCATACTAGCAAATACAATCATTGCCCTACGTATAGATAGCTACATATGCACAAACATCATGGGTATACTACCCTCTAATATTCATCCAATACCAAACATCTCAACACATATAGTCACACCATACCATTATTAATCAAGTTTCACTATATATATATATATATATATATATATATATATATATATATATATATATATATATTCACTTATAGTTTCACAATATATATATAGTCATTCAATACATTCAAATATTTCACCATACATTCACATTACGTACGGTTCTATAACTGTATTTACGACACGCCACATATATCATAGTCATCAATACCTATAACTAAGCACATACCTACCCGTGCATGGTGCACACCCATACACGCTAACATTTCATTTACGCATACCAATCATACCATTACATTACTAGTACATCTACACACCTAGTTTAGCTAGTACACATATGTTCACACGGGCAAGTCCTTAGTAATTAGCTATACCACAAGACCAACACCTATAACTATATACTGGCGTAGCGACCCACAATCATGTGCGTAACTCAACCAGGCACAAACACTTCTATCACTATACATACATCAAGCATTGCTATATTCAAACTACAAACATACATTCAATATACTTGGAGTATACCCACTCAAGCTTGAGTGAGACTCAATACACATATTAGAATATTTTATATACGTAACACGACATTCATACATATACCAATACCACTCCATTATATATATGTATATATATATATATATATATATATTTTTTTTGGCGAATGTTAGATAGTCTATATAGATAACAAAATATGTACATAGTCTATGAACAAGTAGCACTAGTGATTGCAATGAGTAAGGGGAGAGGACACAAGCGTCGTCACCCTCAACAGATCAAAATCAACTAATACAACTTGTCAGACCCATATCAAATACATCAAAGCTTTGCATAAAAAAGACACACAGATATACTAGAAGAACATGTCATCCAGGAAGAAGCCCCCAATTAGCAAACGGTGCGGAGTCATCAACCTCTTCAAGGTCCAATCCATGTAGCGCAATCCTAACATCAGCTTCAATTTCCGCAAATAAAACCGTTTTAGTAGTAGTCTTCCTTTCAAAGATGCGCTTATTACGCTCTTTCCAAATGTGCCAGACCATTGCACACACCACTGTTTTGGCCTATATATATATATATATATATATATATCTACCAATACAACCATATGCATACCATAGGTCAATCACACTTAATATTTAGTCAGGTAATACTTACATAGTTCAATCACTCTATATACCATAATAATAATAATACAGACATCAGCACACGCATATTTATAATACACTCCCTAATACATGCATACGTATTCATCGTATAGTCACACCCATGTAACATATATATATTCACACCATAGCCTACTACCTATAATTAGTATACTAACACATCCATACATACATAATTAAGATGTGCAATAGTCGTGTATACCTCACGGCATGCACGCATGCAACATCCCGAAAAGCAAGCATTACCAATCAAAATTATAATCCTACTACCATATGCATAACACTTATATACTCAGGCAACAAAACATAACTACTTACATATAAGCACCATATATATCTACCTACGAGCACATACTCACTCGTACTAGTATATAGGTCACTCAATAAGCCTACTCTCTTAACCATACGTACTCTTATTATTATCACTACTAACATACACATAGCTTTACCAATCATTTTATTTCAACCATTATAAGTATCTCTTACTACATACACAACTTAGATATTTCAACGCTAACTCTTATATACACAGGCATCCCTAGTATAGTATGGATATCCACACAAAAATCTATAACTACTAACACACAACAACTTCATACCATCACGAATAACTCCGAGTATATATATATCACTCAATAGGCAACATCAATATACTATGGGAATTCTCATTCAAGCCCACGTACACAACTTAGGTACGTGCACTACGACTACCTCACAAGGTCCAAGGGCCTACTAACAATTAAGGGTTGACACAGACATTGACGGACACTAAAGCCTAAGCAATAGAGGGAGGTCGAGGTCGAGGGCGTGACGAGGGAAGGATCGATAGGCACGAGTTCAGATAGGACGAATACAAGGAGATAGCTTGGTTAGACGAAACATAGACTCAATGGTGATGTTTAGGTCGTGGGAAAGGGAGATGTAGTGATGCTTAAATAAGATACAGAAAGGGAAATAGGGTGAATAGCGTAAGCTAAAATACGTGGATTTTGAAAACTGTCGTTCTTCAAAAGTTGAAATCCCAGTCTGAAAAGAAATATTGGAGGTCGATAAAACGAGTTGTTCAAAATAAGTTTGAGTCGAAAATTCATAATAAGGGAAAATGTTTTTAATGGCTTATCGCAAATCGTTAAGAAAGGAAAGTAAATCATTCGCACGGACATTAAAGACGTAATTTTTTGAAAATATTATACGGCAGTAATTTAATATAATGTTGTCAAAAGTTTTTGAAAGTCAAAGAATGAAATCAAGTAACGGAAGGATTTAAACTCATGTTAAATGCTTTCAAAACTTTTAGGCTATGAAAAATCAATATTGAAACTTCTTTTAGAGAAATCAGGATTTGTCAAAAATAAAACTGGTTACACTAAGCTCTTAGCGTACAAGCACAACGAGCCTGATACGGTTATAAAAATAATTGAAATTCAATTTGGTTTAGAAATTTTCTAAAAACGTGTATGGTGAGCGGAAAGAAAATTATAGTAACTTAGCATAAGAATTATCAAGATCGAATAGTAAATCTTTAAAATCAAATCAGGGAGGGTCTAAAGCAGGAAGAGGTTATGAAAATAGTAATTTTGCAAAAATCTGATGTGGCGAAAACGACGAGCAAAACCAACTTGCTGAAAGCTGAAATTCCATGTGTCTTGAAAGTATATTAAAGTAAACACGACGTATCATTCGTATAACACAAATAAGGAGGAAAATTATAAATCGAATTGGGCAAAGCAAAAGTACGGTTCAAAATAAAGTTAATATATGAAGGGGCAACGCATTTACATAAGTACGAAAAATATAAGCTGGAAAAATATTATAAGCTAGAGTTCAAAAATTCCGACAAACGTTTTAAAAAATTAAATCAATGAAGGAGGATGAAGTATAAGTACATATACATTAAGATTTGGAACAAGGTTAAACTTCGGAAAGGAGGGGGTCAAAAATACTTTCAAGAGTTTCAAGGTTCGTAATGGAGAGGTTCGAAAATGGACGACGATCGTCATGAGGCGATCTCGTGAATCGAGGCAAGGAAATTGGTCGGAGATCAAAACATTCATACGCCTAGGATATGAATCAGAAGAGTCTACGGGAAACTCCTACGGTCGACCAACTAAGGATTAAAAACTAAGCGCTAAGACTTCTAAAGGTTAGACGGTAAAGAAATGCGTTCAGCTTGGTCCGAAATCGATGAACCCAAAAGCGAACGACCGAAGGAAAATCTAGAAGTCTAATATGGTCAGGGTTAGGCAAGGACCACTAAGGTAACTCCTACGACGATTAGATCAATTGCTGACAGGGTGGTCTAACTAACAATCAGAGGCCTCTAACTAGCAAACACGGGCGTCTAACTAAGTCTTCTTACCACCTAGTGTCATAAGAAAACGACTAGGCTCAGGGCTTATGACTCGGATGTTGCAATTTATTTAATGGACATTCCGTTATTATCGTTGTTCTGTTAATTCGCAATTGCAAGATTGGACCTGCATGGGCCACCAACAAAACCTGTCACGCCCCGCTTCCCAAAAATATGGAGGCGAAGCGTGAGAAGGTCCGCTCGGACTTGAAGCTACAAAGCTGCAAGTCCGATAAGCGTCAATCAAATTTAAAACTGCAGGTCCTTGCAACGCGAGCGAAACAAGATAATAATAATGAAATGAGACAAAAGAATAATCTCAGAATATCCATAAATATAAATTCCAACATCGCAGAAAAGCCACCAGGCTAAAAGAAAAAGAGAATAAAGGCCCAAACATGGCCAACAAAAGTACAAAGTACAAACGACGGTGCTACATACCAATAACTAACAAAAGGCCTAAAACAAAATAAAGCTCAACAAAGACTCAAAGAATGGTCACAGGTGTCCACCAAAATCCTCCTGGCAATCATGGACTCAGACTCAGCGTCAGCAAAACACCACGTACTCAGCAACGGTCTCTGGCTCAGGGTCTAACATGTGACACCCAAAAGAGCAAGGGGCACATGTCAGCAAGTCTACAAGAGACTTGTGCAAGGAAACTGAAGGTAGGTAAAAGTAAAGCAACCTAGCAGTTCTAGCATGATGCAATGACATGGCAGTTAAAGTAATGAGTGCAACAGGTAAGGTAAAGTAAAGTAAAGTACGAGCATGGCATTTAAACATGGCATGGATGACAAGTATTGCATGAATCATTCGCAAGACAAGTACAAGATAAGAAAAGTAAGCACCTCGTGCACAGGAATTCCGCCTTTTGGCTAGAGTGGCTGCACGGCCAGCTCCTAGCTCAAGTGATCGTTTATCCCTACCCCTCCACGTGTATCGAGCCAGGGCCTTACCCCTGAATGGTAATGCTCGCTTCTGGATCACGAGCCAGGAAGTGTTTTTAACAAGTATGGCATAGGGGTGCACCTAGCCGGTCCAGGGAACCCGGGCATTGGCTTTTGACCAACACATGAGGCCCGTTTCCCCCGGAAGTAGTTTTCAAGGAGTACAAGTATTGTAGCGTGTGCTACGAATGCAACAATCAACTGGGATGACATGTAAGATGCGATGCATGACAGTTAAAAGTGCGCACAGATAAGGAAAGTAAACGTGACAGTTTAGTATGCATGAACAACAAGTTTAAAGAGTTGGATCTAGCTTCGTTGTCAAGCTAGATCAATTAGGTGACGGATCTAGTTTCGTTGTCAAACTAGATCAAGTAGGCGTCTAGCCAGCTATCATTTCACTGACTAGTCTCTTTTACGCTAGGAACAAGGGAGTGGCCTAAAAACATGGCCCTACACAAGAGTTGGCAAGTTTCACTTGCCTGCAAGCACGACGTCTGAGCACACCGTCCAATGAGTCCAAAAATCACAATTATCCTACGTGCACAAGTCCACCGGCCTAAAGTCCATATTATTAATCTTGATTAGTGAATTTAAAACATTTAAAATACTTTAAAAATACTGATTTTAGTCTTGATTAGCATGCATTGGGTTGGGGGTCCTAGGGGTGCAAAGCGTTACCTCAACACGACGCGAAAGCTACACCGACGTCGGGTAGCGACGCCGTGGGTTGGAATAAAAGATCGTGCTCCAAGTCCAGATTCCAATTAGATTCCTCGCTGGAAATTTCAGAGCAATCAACCGAGGCGACGGTTCCAGATTCCAAAGCTCGCACGTGCGACGACGGGCTACGACATGCGACGACGTCGTAAGCGGCAAGTCGTCGAAGAGAACGCATCTAGGTGGGGCCCACAGTAGTCCTAGGGACCTTTGGGGGACCCACAATAACTCTGGAGAACTTGGGGGGCCCACGGTGGCAAGCGATGCAACGGGTGCGGGGTTGCGACGTATGGCCATCGGTCGTACTCAGCCAAATGCGGGGATCTCCATCGGTCGCTGCGGGGGAACGGCTTGGTGCAGCGCTTGGGGTCGGTGCGGGCCTTGGTGCGGGGGGTTTGGTCGGTCGCTGCGGGCGATCGGGTCGGTCGCTGCGGGCGACAATGCGTTGCAACGTTTGCAACGTTGCAACGAAGCGGCGAGCGCACGGTGCAGGCGGGCGCCTCGGTCAGGTGCGGAGCGATGCGGGCGACAGTTGCGGGGGCTTGCAGCGATGCGGGGAGCGGCGATGGTGGGCGACAGCTCTCGGTCTGACCGAGAGCTTCTCTCGGTCGGGCACGGGAGATGCGGAGCGACGGTTGCAGCGGAGCGGGCGGGGCTTGGTGCGGTGGTGGCCTTGGTCGGAGTGGGGGAACGGGGGCGATTTCTTCGGTCGTGCGGCTGCCGTTCGTCGCAACGTTGCGACGAATCGTCGCAACGTCAAATCTGAGTTTTGGAAGAGGCTAGGGTTATTTTCTTGCGAAAATAGGTCTTCCTAGGGGTTGTTTATATAGTGTAGATGGGTTGACTTGGTCTAGGGCTAAATCTAATAGGATTAGAAGTTTAAAATAATTTAAAATTTGAAATCCAACTACTCCAACTCACCCAAGGGTTTGACTTGGTCCAAATGAGCTGGAAATTGGCTCAAAAATTCTTTAAAACGTTTAAAACTCAAATAAATTTTATTTGGCCGAAAATAATTTATAAATTAATTATTAAAAATAATATAAAACTTGTTAAAAATATAAAAGTGGTCAAATAAACTCCAAAAATTATAAAATAAATATCGTGGTGATCGTGGCGACGAATGTGAGCTAACTAAGAAGACGGATCTCAATTCCGACGTCAGACGACGAAACTAAAAATAGAGACGTCTCCCGTCAAAAGTGAAAAATCGCCACGTCTCATCGAATAAGTTAAAATTGTGGGAAAACGACTCGAGAAACGTCGTTCCAATTTAGTGTCACTATTTAATACTCTCAGAGACGTTCACAACGGCATATCGCACAAAAGTGTTCACAAACAAATAAAGTCTAAAACAAACACGTGCACGGACAAAAGCACGTGCACGAACAACGTACAACGAAAAGTGGTCGTTACAGAGTCTTACTCCAAACATGCATGCTAATTGCGAGGCTGTCACCAATTCAAATTGTAGTCAAGCGAAGAAAAAAACAAAGGCAGCCAGCCCTTGCATTACGCTCACAGAAAAGAAAGATAAAATAAAAGAGAACAAAAAAAACATTCTTGTTAGAAGAGGGTTAACCATGGCAAATAGCCATGGTACTATATTTATAAAACTCTCATGTTGATTTGGGAGTCCAAGGGCCTCCCCACTAACTTAGTGGGGAGTAATGGAGAGTGATGAGGGGATGGAGGCCAAAGGCCTCCCTCAACTCACAACACTCCCTCTCACCTCTCCATTACCTTGGGTTAAGCATATGAATACTTCAGGATTCAGTATGCCAATGAGGTGGATACTTCTGGATCCAGAGCCATTGTGGTTGCCTCGTTAAAACCTTAGCTGTGGAAAACCTAGTGGGAAAAACCAGCAGCTTAAGGGAAAAGAGTACAACTATCGAGGGGCTCCCCCTGATCTGTACAAGCTTCAGGCTTGCAGATATCCTATGTATTTATACAATCATCTCCTATTCGTCTATACATCCATCATGTTCTGAAAGAAAATACAAGTATCACTCATCTATACAAGTTTCACTCATCTAGCGGCTATTGGAAGGTAGAGTCGCTCTGGAGTGTAATGCTCTTCGAAGTTGGTAGATGAATCCACTAAAGTATTCTTTGAATCAGTCTTCAGTGTGTCTGCAAGGTACTGCTAGACCTGGCTGAGCGTTTTCAATACTTGCTTCGTGGATGATGAGCTTCTCAGAAGATGTAGACATTGGATGATGATGTGTATATATTTAGGAGGTGGCCGGCCTATTGTGTTTCTGTCATCGCGATGATCTTTAAACCTGCATATGCAATATATATTCCTTGACCCTTGGAAGTTACGCAGAAGCAGCATATCCTTGGTCTAGTGTTGCTCTCCAGGACAACACTGTATCTGGTTAACAACTTTACTGGAGACGTTCTATCAAAGATACGTGCAGTTGGCCAGATAATACACTAGAGCTAGGGTCTTCGGGATCTAGAATGTCCTCCCCCTCTTCTAGCTACTGGAAGGTGTCATAAATAAGCATCCATTTTTAATAGGTTGCAAAAGGACATCATTCTTCATAAACTCCAGGTGTATGAAGAATATGAAAGGGTTCCACCACGAAGGTGTTTAATATGTAAGCCGAGACATCTTCGGCATGATTAATAATAGTTCATCTTCAGGATGATTAATGTCATCTTCAGGATGATGGTTAATCTCCAGGATGATAGTTCATCTTCAGGATGATTAATGTCATCTTCAGGATGATAGTTCATCTTCAGGATGATTATTGACATCTTCAAGATGATTAATGTCATCGTCAGAATGATCATTATACCTAGGTTTTTCATTTATAAGGTATGCTTTAAAGCTATCTGAAATCTCAATGGTCTCTGCTGGAGATCCTATTAGCTATAAGTCGACCATATGTAAGGCAAATATAACAAATCATGTCAACGATCTTTTGAAAAAGATACAAGGACAGAATATTGATTAAGATCAACTAATGATCTTTGTAGCCTTTATGGAGAAGACGTTTCTACGTTTCTCTTTCATCTCTGGTGGTAGAGTATACCCTTCTGGAAGTTTTATATAGATCTCTATATCTATATTGCCGTATATATATGCAGTCACAACGTCCATGATCTGCATGTATTGGCTTTTGCAGAGAAGTGTAGGCTTAGTAGGAAAATGATCACATTTTCTTCATTTCAATTTCTTTATGAAATCCGAATTATATTTCACAGGTTTTTACACATTCAGGTGTATGGACTACTGGTCCAAAGACTTTGCTTTTCAAGAGTGAGTCCAGCTCTACTCTTATTGTCTCCTCCCACTTTGGCCATTCTATGCGTTTACGCAATAGAAAAGTGGGTAGATGTCAGCGTCGTATTCAGTGACATGAACGGCAATAGCGAAAGCAAAACCGTCGTCGTCGACTGTGATATATCTGTCCAGTACCTCTCCAGTACGTACGTAATAAAATGATGTTTCTCCTGTTGTTTCCTCTGCAGTGGAAATTAGGAGGGGAGAGGTTGCTGGTCTGAACTCACCATCCTGTGGTTGGATCATTTTGATATATCCAGGAATCTTCCTCTTTTGAGGAATTTTATATTTTGAACCTGGCAGGCGTCCTCTTTTCAATTGAGGTACAACCAATTCTGCTGCCGGTGGATTGCATCCATCTTTGGGAATGCCAATCCTAGCTGGCGTGTTGGCAACATGGACGTGTGAACGAACAATCTTCTGGTTGTCCGTAAATTTATCCGTCAATTGATGTACTTTAGTCTGAATGTGAAAGATCTTCTGGATCTCAACTTCACACAGAAAAAGTATGCGGATCATAACGAGATAATGACTTTTGTGTCCAATGAGATGGTCTTAGAAGCTTCAGGCTTCTTTAGACTGCGTGCCTATTTCAATGAGATTTTGCTCATCAAATTCATATTTTTCAAGACTTGGTGGTAAACCATAAGCAAGCAGCATCAGCAATAAGATATGGCAACAAGCGGGCTGTATCGTGATAAGTGATACGGAATGCAGTGTGATGGTCCCTAAACATCAACAGGGAACTGCGATTTTACAATGGACGTGAAATCCATTGGAGTCTTTTTACCAGAGACTCTGCTAACCCATTTTGAGTTTGAACATGCTGCATGATGTTCAATTTTAATGCCAGTTGCTTGGCTGACGTCTTGAATGATATGTGTAGTAAATTCACCCACATTATAAGCTTTTGAGAAAGCTAGGTTGCGAGTGAATATAAAGGCACACATAAGACCATCTAGTAGATGCATATATCAATACAGTAATGAATTACCGAAAATGGGCCATTTGCGGGGTGAATAGGCCCGCAAAGGTCACCATGTATTCTCTCAATGAAGCCAGGAGACTCTAAACCCACTTTCAGGAGGAAAGTGATGGAAATTGAATTCCACCCCAAGTGATTTTGATGATGAGCACACCAAATGAAAGCTTTGTGTACTAACTACACTACACTCAAGTATGCAGAATTTGCAAAGCTCTACTCAAAGAAGCACACTTCAACGCTCAAAGACAAAGACGAACATGACTAAACTCAAGTGATGAAGCTCAAGCTCAAACAGAACAAAAAGCACAAAGAGAAGCTCGCTTTCACTTCATCAAGTTGACCAAACTTCCGAAGACATGTTCTGAGTCCATAGTGAGTGTGTCGTGTCTTTTAGGGTATTTGTCAAAGCCATATCAAATAGACAAAACACACACACAAAACAATTTCGAAAATATTTTTTTCAAAATAGTTTTCAAGAGCTTTTCTAGTCACTTCATAATTTTCGTAGTGAAACTCCACGCACCCTGGAGCTAACTATGT
>JAULAV010005288.1:0-20824 GCA_030789695.1 Scilla litardierei | reverse complement strand
CCAACCAAGATAAGTTTAGATAAGGCCAACCAGCCAGACAAATGAAGTCAATTGCCAGCTTAATGGAAAAGATACTGAAACACTTTGTAGAGCATTTCAACATCCACCGACAAGCAGGCTTCAAAGTGAGTGATATGTGGCTAATCATTTGAAAAAACCACATATGCAACACATACAATCTCTTCGGTAAAGCCAAGTACTCACATTTTTTTAAGCAAAGACAAGTAACCAACCAAATGCACCATTTGGCACCAACTGTAAGCTGAGTTCATGAAACAGCTTGGCATTCTTTAGGAGCTTGTGTAGTGGAACCAGTTAAGTTCTGATGGAGAGTATGCTATATGCTTCCCATCTGTATTCTACGAGATCAGTATAATTTCATCGAAGTGCATCAGCCATGAAACTAATCAAATGAGAATTGAAAATCTAGAATGGAATATATAAGTTAGTAAACACATTTCTGATTCTAACAGACAAGAGAGTGAGATCAATGAAAATGATGATCCATCTAAGTGATACACTGCTTCTACTAAACTTGAATTGAGACTTAAAAAAAATGTAGTAAGGGAAAAAGGGCAAAACAGAGTGTATAGATAAAAAAAATCAATTGCATTTGAATGTTCCGCAGTTGGCACAAGTTAGTCTTTTCGGATCCGATTGAAATGGAAAAAGATCGAAAAGAACTAATACATGAACCCTTCCATAGGAATGGTTGAAATGGAATCAAGAAGTTGAATCTAAACAGCTGGGATAAAACCGTACCATTTTGAGCCAAATGGCAAAGAGAAAGCTCAATGTGTGCCTTGTAGTTGAAGTGTAATATGCTGCACAATTGGCAACTATCCATCCAAGCCCACCATCCTCTATTATGATACTCCCCCCTTCTGTGAAATGTTCAGACAAATAACACATATTTTTCGATAATTTGTCAGGTCCACATGTCATGATAAAAAACTGCATATGCACTTTGAGCTATGCACATATGCACATTTGCCAGGGAAACAGATATGCAGTTTACTGATTCAAGTGGCATCCAAGAAAACTTCATTCGATGATGGCTGAAAAGCCAAATCTTCACCGTCTGTCCCCGTGAATGTTGATCTTCGTACCCATACACAGGTATACCAAAATTACTGTGATCTGTAGAGTTTTCCGTAACTAGATCCATAAGAGAAGAGCATTCAACACACAGTTTTCGTGTCTCTATTTGGGACATGGAAATCAACATGAAGCAGGAGCAAAAAATCAACGCGAGGAAGGTTCCTCCATCCGAGTGGATAAAAATACAGACCATATAAACCTAAATTTGAAAATAGGCAATTCAAATCAAAAATTCATTCCGTTGGATATGATCTAACACATTTATAATACTTACAACAATAAATTTACATGATTTTGATATGCTTTACCAATGTTAGAAGTGACGACAAAATAAGCATTTCCTAATTGTCATAAAGTTGACTAATTTTTTACTGATTAATGCACGGGTAAAACATATCAAAATTATTTGAATTTTTATTAGTAAATAGTTAAATGTGATAGATCAAATCGAGCGAAATGGATTTTTTATTTGAATAGCCAATTTTTAAATTTGGTATTAGTTCCGAGGGCTTGTATGAATATAGGACCAATCGGCATTTCATCTTAACATCTACTAGAAACTCTCTTTACAAGTCTAATATCAAAGCCATATCATGATTACTAGTATGGTTTTAGGTCAGAAGCTCATTTAAGCAAAGATTCACAATCATATAGTTAATGATTTAGCTTTAATTCTTTTTATACTATATCATGATTGCATTAGATTGTTTCTTGTAGTCGTGGTTCTATACTTTTAGGTGCTTTAGGTTAGCATGTTGTTCTTACATTCAGAGTACGAAGCGAACCAGAACCATCATCCCCTCTATTGAAGCAGCTATATATTCCATTGGTCTTTGTTTGTGGCCGAACTCCACCAAAAATCCATGGTGTCTGTGAGGAAGAATAGAGGTATAGTGGCTAGCCAATAAAAAAGTGTCAAAACAGCAAATTGGAGATGTAGTTGGCAAATAGTCCTGAATAGGCTTTCTCCTATTTTTCCTATAATTTGCACAACATAGTCACTAAGAGCGTTATCGAGCTGAACACAGTGTTATGGCTCCGGCTTCGACTCATCCAACGCTAAAATAAGAACTTGATGGATAAATTATATATTCTTAAAATTACAGAGAGAAAATGAGGAGAATAGAATGAGCTCACCTCCTTCCAAATGGGAGAACAATATATAATATTGTGAAGGGATATTTTTAATAACTTCATTAATAAACTGTGCCTCGTTTTAAGCGGGATGAGCCTATTATGGTCACTTACGAATTGTGGCATTATGTCTTCACATATTGTGTTAGTAGACATCATTTAGAATGGTATTACACCACTAGTCTTGTTACGACCTTAAGATCGGCTAACTTGATCTGGACCTGCATCTCCAAAGCCCAAGTCTTTGTCCGTCAGATATCCGCAACGAGGCCCAGTTCGTCGGGGCTGAGAGAAGCTCGCCGAGGCTTGGAGTAGCCCGCGCTAGCGGAGCTGCGGACTCATCAATCAAGCCGAAGAGGAATCCTCCGGCGTATCGAGTGACCGACCCCAACTCGTCCCTGAGCAGCTTGCCTACCTCTCCATCTGGGCGAAGTCCGCCCTCGGAAGAAGACGACACACCATTGGTAGTTTTACTACAGCCAACTCTGACAAAAGTGCACCTAGCCGCTTCGCCGCCTGACCGCCTGTCGAAAGCACGCCTAGCCATTTCGCCACCAGACAGCCTGACAAAAGTACACCTGATATTAACGGCTCAGATGGCCTGACAAAAGCGCACCTGACACGTTCGACTCTGACATCCTCAACCGGACTCCTGACACTGCCAGCTCAGCTAAAGCAACCGACTCCAGCAGCCTATAAATACCCATTCTCCTCCAACGAGAAGGGAGCTGGCTAATCTGTAAGGATTCCTAAGACATTTATTTATACATAAGGCCGAATATCTTCCATATATTCATGCCTTCCACACTAGCTCGTCACACAAGTGCCGATCAGCCTCTAAGATCGCATGGGGTGTTCGACACTCTCCCTACAGTCACCCGCTGACTTATGCATCGGAGAGGCTACGGGCTGGCACCCAGCCCTGCCTTTCTGACGAGTTGTTCTCCTTGCAAGTAGTTCGCTTCAGCTGCTGGAGGTTAAGGCAACATTGGGAGATCACCTCCATTAGACGGGTGATTACACCGATTGAAGGAGCGACCTAGGGCTTTCCATCTGCAAAGCGCCTTCCAATCATGATTAACCTCATCTAACACCCAAAACTTATAATCATTGTACCCGTGATTCTCATTTCAATACAAATTCAGTGTTAGCGGATTTTACCCCGCAATATTTGGCGCCGTCTGTTGGAATCAAGAGTTACATCCATGGTAGACCACACACAAAGTAACTACAGTCATCATAGCAGTAAACACCTCATGCTCGAGGAGGTTTCCTCTCCGAGAAGGTCCCCCGAGAGATGCACCCCCTGAGAGACCAGACGCTACCATCGAGGCCGCAGCTCGTGGTGTTTGTCGAAGCTTTGAGATCTTTAACAAAGTGATGAAGGACATAGTGACGGTAAACATCAGGCTCCTCCCGACCATTCAACACGAGGCGAAACATCCTCCTCGAGTTTGAAGAGGAAGCGACCGCTCGAAGGAGGCACTTCGACGAAGAGGAGTTAGCCGCCCTGCAGAGGCGCCTCGATGATGATGAGGTGGCCACCAGGCAGCAACGGTTTGACGAGTAGGAGGCCGTGATACAAAGGCGGCTTGACGAAGAAGAAGCTATCTGACAGCGACGGTACATTGCTGCCGCAAGAGAGATGATCCAACAGAGGAGCTTGGGAGCCCTTACCCATCGATCGAGATAGTGCAGGAGGACATCCCCTAGGACCAGGAGGTGGAGAGTCGCTCTCGTAGGAGGTCGACAATACCGAGGCGCGAAGAATACCCCCATCAAGGCCGAAGCTCATCGCAGGCTGAGCGCATTTCTCCAAGGCGCAATGATCGACGGGGGCAGAGCTGCGAGCGAAGCCCGATCCCCAGGGTACATAGGAGGGACTCCACTGAGCATCGAGGTGGCTCACCCAGGGTCCGAGGTGGCCAAGACGTCGCATGAAGATCACCAACACCCCCAACATCCCGAAGAAGTCAACCCGCTGACGCGAAGGGTGATCTCAACCCCGATACCGCTTTGGTTCAAGCTACACCAGCTTGTATTGTACGAAGGCTTGGACGATCCAATCGAACACGTGCATCACTTTAGGGGGTGATGGAGATCCAAGGAGCGGACGACGAGCTCATATGTTGCACCTTTTCGACGACGCTGCAGAAGTCCACCTCGTAATGGTACAACGACTTGTCGGACAGAATGATTGACTCCTTTGGCGATCTGTCCCACAAGTTCCGTATGCAATTTCGAGCGGGACGAAGAAGGAAGAAAGCACCTGACCATCTATTTACGATAGTCCAAGAGGAAGGCGAGACCCTCCGAAGGTTTCAGCGGTGCTTCAACAAGGAGCGTCTTAGCGTGATGAGCTGTGGAGACGAGCTCACCATGGCAGCCTTCAAGAAAGGGCTCACCAACCACAGTCTGCACAAATCCCACCTTTACAAACCGCCAGCAGACTTTGACGCTCTCTTCTCCAGAGAGAATAAGTTCATGCTTATTGAGGAGTCGCTGGGGGCGAAGAAAGCGGTGACGCCGACCGAGTGTCTTAGAGCTGAGCCCTGGTCACCACCCAGGCCAAGGCAGGATGACCGCCCCCAAGGGCGAGATCAAGATCGATTCCGAGGGTGCAACCAGGAAGGCCCCTGAGGGCAAGATCGCTCCGGACCTCTGAGGGGGTTCCACGTTCCTAGGAACCCCGCTCCAAGGAACGGACCTGAAAGAGCACTGGAGGAGGTGCACTATACATGGCTCAATGCCCTGCTGGCTGAAGTGATGACGGCGCCCAAGTCAGACGGGTTCTCAAAGACCCGCCCCCAAAAATGAAGGGGAGGCTGACCATGCGCAATGCGCAGAAGTACTGTCGGTACCACCATGACTACGACCACGACACCGACAATTGCTTCGCTCTGAAGAGAGACATAGAGCGGCTGATCCAGGGTAGCCACCTTCAGAGGTTCATCGACATAGAAGGCCAGGGGCGAGAAAGACGAACTCCAGCAGAACCTGACCAATAGGCCCAGGCCCACAACGTCGAACTAACCACCCATCCTATCACTGGTCCGATCATGCGCATTGATGTGATATGCGATGGGCCGACCTCGGGTGGAACCTCGTCGTCACTGAGGGAGAATGATGTGAGGCAGGTCATGGTGGCGAGCACTGATGACGGGCAAAGCGAAGAGGGGCAGCTCCACCCCTCATTTCATTCTTTGACAAAGACCTGGAGGGGATCGAGCTGCCACATGACAACAACATCGTCATCGAGACACTCATCGGTCCGGCAGTGGTGAGCTGACTTTTGGTGGACACCGACAGCTCTTACGACATATTGTATTTGTCAATAATTCAAAAGATGGGGTTGGGCGAGGCGGACTTGAAACCATGCGTGGGTCCGATTGTCGGCTTCACTGGCCATTCGATGCCCATCGTCAGAACATCGACCTGCCCATCACCCTGGGGGAGATGCTGAGGATTGTTATGCGAATGACGTAGTTCATCATCGTTAACGTCCCTTCGGCGTACAATGGCATCATAGGGCGGCCCTACCTGACTGCCATCGAAACTCTCCCCTTGCTGCTGCACCAAATGGTGAAATTTCAGACCCTGTATGAGGTCGGACGAGTGCGAGGAAGCCAGAGGCTCTCACAAAGTTGCTACCTCGGCTCCACATAGCAGGAGCCAGTCGAGCAAGCCTGGTCAGTCGAACTCCTCGACGGTCGGGACGACTCAAAGCATTAGCGACCAACCCTGGTGGAGGGTATAGAGGAAGTACTGCTGATAGAGGAGGCATGCTGGGGGAGTTCGGCTGTAACATCAATGACCAACCCCAGGCTTATGGTAGAGCAATGGACCGGCCTGCTGGGGGAGTTGCCCCCAGCCTTACGGGGGGATTGTTGTGATCGGCCTGCTGGGAGGGTTGCCCCCAGCCTTACGGACGATCGTTGTGATCGGCCTGCTGGGAGGATTGCCCCCAGCCTTACGGGCGATCGTTGTGATCGGCCTGCTGGGAGGGTTGCCCCAGCCTTACGGGCGATCGTTGTGATCGGCCTGCTGGGAGGGTTGCCCCAGCCTTACGGGCAATCGTTGTGATCCGCCTGCTGGGAGGGTTGCCCCAGCCTTACGATTGATCAGAGTGATCGGCCTGCTGGGAGAGTTGCCCCTAGCCTTACGGGCGATCGTTGTGATCGGTCTGCTGAGAGATTTGCTCCCAGCCTTATGGTCGATCGGAGTGACCGGCCTGCTGGGGGATTTGCCCCCAGCCTTATGGGTGATAGGTGTGGTTGGCCTGTTGGGGGAGTTGCACCCAGCCTTATGGTCGACCGGGATGTCCGGTGTGGCAGGGCTGGAGGAGACACAATTGCTTTTAGTGCGAACTTGCGTTTCATTCTCTGAACCGGGAATACACTTTGAAAGGAAAAAATCATGGAAGATAATGGCGAGCTAGTCTCGCCTAGGGGGAGGAGCTACGGCTGATCGTCCTGCCTTCTCACTCGATAATGCGCAGAGCATTCTGGACGGCGTTCACCTTTTTTCCTTTGTCCATCTGTTTGGACGTCCCCTCTCCGGCGGTTGTTTTTGGGTCGTCAACAAAGTTCTTCAGGTACCCGCGGTTGATCAGTTTGTCTATGTCTTTCTTTAGGTGCCAGCAGTCATCGGCGTCGTGGCCGTTGTCTTTGTGGTACATGCAGTATTTCTCCTCGTCCCTTTTGCCACCCTTCATCTTCGGGGACGGCTTGCCGATGTGGCCTTCTTTCTAAGCTTGCGTCAAGACGACGTCTTGAGTTGCGTTCAGTCTAGGGGATCACATTTCCTCCTTGCGCTGCTTTCCCCTTGCCTTCTTCTCCCTCTTGTGGTCTTTCGGCTCGCGACGCTCACTTTGGTCCCGTTTGGAGCCCTGCTTGGCTCTTGTGGGGAGATCTTCTTCCTCTGCTACCAACGCCTATTCCGTCAACATGTAACGCTCCGCTCGGGATATTACCTCAATGAGGTCCCTCGCAGGTTTGGTGTGCAGCGACTTTTTTAATCCCCTGTGTCGGAGCCCTTTCTTCAGGGCCGTTTTCATGACCATCTCGGGGTAGCTCTCCACATTCAGCCTCTCGACGTTGAAGCGTCGCATGTAGCCCTTTAAGGATTCGCCCGGCCTCTATATCACTTTGAACAGAAGCTCCGAGTCCGGCTTTATGTGTTGGCTGGCCATAAATTGCGTGCAAAAATTTTGGGAGAGGTCCTGAAAGTTTCTGATGGAGCGGTTGGGGAGGTTGTGATACCAGCTCCTGGCAGACTTTCGGAGAGTTGAGTAGAAGCCACGACAAAGCAGGGTGTCGTCGGCCCCTTGGAATGCCATGACTCCTTCATAGTCCATCACGTGATCTTTCGGGTCCTCTGTGCCGTTGTATCTACAGGGTCGGCACCTTGAACCTGGATGGCACCCGCGCGTCGATAATGTTCCTCGCCAACAGGCAGTGGTCATCCCTGGGGCCCCCGTGGCCTGCCAGCACTGCAATGCGAGGGCCGAGCTGCCTGGTGGGCTAGCGGGGGTGCAAGGAGAATCAGCTCGACAACCATCCTGACTGGAGATAGGTGTCGGTCGCCGAGCGCTCCTCCTCCCGCGGTGGTCTTCTCGGCCCCTATGCCTCCTCGGGCATGGGCTCCCGCTCCGACCCTGTCGATCCTCGGTGGTTTGACGGTTGTACGACCGTTGGCGTGCTGAGCGTGATCGCTGGGACGAGGCTGTGGTTGACTCGTCTCTTGTCCACTCAGGCGTTCCACCCGCCCCATCCTGGAGTGAGGTGGGGGTGAGGGACCGCACAGGGATGAAGTTTGACATGGTGAACCGTCGCTCTGCGTTAGCGCCCACACCGCTCTGATTGGTGACCACGGCCTAGCGCAACAGATGGCGGAGCTCCTGTCGGTCGGGGATGGCTACTGGGACCCCTTCTGGGAGGCATGGGTTGCCCGCGAGCTATTGGATCGTCGCGGCCAGTGTCCGAAGCGGGCATTTGTCTCTTGGGTGAAGAGACAGAGTTTATCCTGAGTCACCGAGCGTGAGTCATCGGTGTCTTCGGTGGTGCGGCTATGCTCGTTCTCGGGCGGGACGTAATCGCCATCCTTATGTATGGGGGCATGCGTCCTGTTCCATTGCAGGCTGACTCCATTTTGGCAGTGTGGTTGATTGACATGGGCGTTTCTTCGTTTCCCACAGACAGCGCCTGATGTTTCAGGGTGTTTTCTCACCACTGATTTGTTGACTGGAGGATTGGAGGTTAACGCGCTCGTGAGGATCGCATGTGGCATCCTGATGCGGGATCCGGCTCGTTCGGCTTTGGCGAAGAGCGTGCGGGTCCGCGCGTCGGCTTACCGAAGGGAGTCCTCGACAGAGCGACGGCCTCCGTTGGGGTGTAGACGAACAGACTCGGGGGACGAGCGCGTTCAGCTTCGAGCTAGCCGGACGCCGACGGGTAGCCTCGGCGCGACTGGATCTGCTTGACCTGAATAGACGAGAAAGCTCGTCAGAGGGGTCGGGCCTTGGTTCCGACCAAGTCCTCTCCGATGTCTAAGTCAGAACGGATCTGAAGGATGCTCTGTGTGATCGGTATGGCTCACGGAGAGGTCGAAACGTGAGTCCTCGGGGCGAGCTGTGGATGAGAAATATAAGGTGGAAGACAAGTTCGTGGGAGAGTAATACATTAGTGTTTTGGGTATTCAGGAAGTGATCCCTTTGTATGTAGTACCTCGAGTCTCTTTATATGAGTCTTCCACGGCCACGCCTACTCAACGTCCCCCACTTCCGTCCCGACGATCCGTCACTTTGATGGCGCCTTCATGGATCATGAAGGTGTGAGTAATGGGGCCCGTTAATGGTGATCAAGGAGGAGCGCTTTAAGGGGAGCGGTTAGCTTCTACTGACGTAGGCCAGTGGTGGCGCCCGCTTCGGTCCGAGGCCGGCTCGACTCCAAGTCTTCGTGGGGGCCTTGCCACTGGCCCGTTCTCCTCCAGGGCCGCCGGCTTGCGACGTGGGCTTCGGCCGTTCAGTCTTGGCCCATTCTGGACGGGCCATATCCGCACATAATGATAAAGTTGACCAACCATTTTGTACATATTATCATGTTTCCTATTCTACTACCAACTGTTTTGTGCTTGGTTGCAACCATACATGCAAATGTTACTCTCAACGGGGTGCAAGTTTCTCCCCAATACCAAAGAATTCTGAAATGTGACTTCTGAAATACAAGCCTCAAAATTCTGAATCAAATCAATCTACATGACTAGTACCCTACAATATATCTAGATATTTATCACGCGGTATTGACTAGTCTATGTGGATGTTGAAAATGTATTAGTACAATTCAAAATCATAAAACCTTATGCTTGTAATTGATAAGAGAGTGAAGAAATTTCTTCCAAACTTCCTGCTTTTATCTTAGTAATTGGCAAATAGAGTAGTGACACTTTGACCTTCTATGTACATTTACGGGAGAAAGTAAAGAACAATTCATTAAAAGTACAAACCAAGATTGCGGTGAACTTCCTAATATCTATTGGGAAACTTTTACGCTTCATCTGTTCCATTAGAATCGGGTGAGTGAAGGCATCATTTGATGGGGGCGTCGCATTGCAGATTGTCGGTGGCAGGTAAAAAATGGTGTAAAAGTATAAATCAAGATTTTGCTGCTTTCGTAGCATATTGTGTTGTCTTTGTCTACTTCTATCCAACTTATGACAACATAAACATAGGCGGTTATTTCCAACATTTTTACATACATAAAATCATAAAATCATAAACATGTACATCCATGTGTGCATGCAGGGATGTGTTATCATGTGTAAATACAATGCGGGCACACTATTTCATATGTGAACACACATAAACACCAAAGTATATAGAGGGGTCTGGAGAGAATTGTGTGTACCACATGGAAATATAATCTTAGAAACAACGTCATAGAGTGCATTCTCTTGACTCTGTCATGGATTCCTTATTTTTATACATCAAAAAGCAGTAATCAACACTCGACCTCTCATAAGGAAGGGATGGCAAATACCACTAAACCAATTGATTCCTATTTTTTTAATTTGGAGTTCACTGAGAACAATCACAACACAACTATATGTAATCAAATATGTCAGCTCAATATGACTTGCAACATGAGAAATTCCATTATAATGATGGAGAGTACCAAGACTAGAAGAGACACTTGAAACAACTTTAATCTCCTTCTCTTTTGTACCATATCAGAAATCTAACCAGATTAAATATCCCCAAAAAACATTACACAATAAAGTTTCTAAACATTCAACATAAACAAATTAACTGCATTAAAGGGTAAATAAAACCTACCTCACGGCTTGAAACAAGTTCAATCTCCTTCTCTTTTGTCCCAAATATTATAATCTACCAAAAGATCAGAGGATTGACATACAAAAAAATCACGGATTCAAAAAATAAATTAAAATGAACAAACCCGAGTATTGGCACTTGGTTCACGTATACCGTGTATTTCTTGAGTATGTTCAAAGTATTTTCATCACGTGTGCCTTACTAACAGAGATTCAAGAACCACCAAATCCATAACCACACTAATATCAGTCATTAACAACTGCTACATACGAAAGATGAGTCATTGGTAGAACAGATTGCACCGTTAATATGAACCATGACAACAGTAATATACAGATAAATAGCAAGAATAGCATTCACTGATGGATCACTTAATGGAGAAAGTTTGGCAATTTGTACAAAGCAATGAAGGATTAGCATCACATATTAAAATCAAATTAAATAAAGAAATTGTCAGCTCCCCTATATAAAAACAAAATACCAATGAAGCTAATATTCAGGTTTCACAAATTAAAAAAAAAAATGTACTTAGCAAGATAAATAAACCCGTTAAGCTCAGATGACCACAAGAAAGGAACATAAATTTTTTAATTAACATATAAAACATGGAGAACTTCACAATTCACAACCACTGCATTGAATTCATTACGTGATGACTGCAGATGCGATGGCATGCAATCATGCATGTCCTCCTTTGCTTGGGACTGTTCTCTACGTACGTCCATCGATTATTTTTTCCATCTTTTCAAGGACGATCAATTGTTGTTTCATCGGTTTGCAAGATAGTATGAAATAAATCATACGGCTTTCGCGTCCATGAAGCAACGATTGAACGTCCTCGAAAAAGACGATAAAATAATTGATGAACGTACGAAGAGCACGACCCCAACAACGCCAACCAATAATCTTCGCTCATTAAGTCGCTCAGGGGGGAGGGGAGAAGGGGGAGGATGCGTCGCGATGGAAGCGGCTTAAATAGAGGATTCCGGGGAAACCCTAATTTAAATCGGGGAAGGGGTTCAACAAAACAGGCAACGCGGAAAGAGGTCGGTAGCTTGAAACGCGTTGTGGGCCGGCCGATCGGAGTGGCCGCTCTCGGTCGTCGCTACACGTGGGTGGAGATGATTGGTTCACTAACAACTGCGGATTTTTCGTTGTAAAGTAATAATGATCAATTATGGGCGTAAATTTCTCAAGGAGAAATAAATGATGGGTGTTGATAATCATCCTCATCGGCGAAAATAATACAAGATTGACTGAAAGCCTTTTTGGGCCTCTGGCCTTCATACCTGTTTCCACTTGATCTCTTTGTTGGGCTGCTGATTTGCATCCTCTAAGAGCATCTTCAACCAACCGGGAAAATCCCAAATTTGGAAGGATTTCTCCTCTGACCGACCGGGATTTTGATGGGGATTTTCGCCGGTTGCTACAGGAGCCCTCTATATTTGGAGGCAGACGTTGTTTTTGCCGGGCACACCATTTTCGGGGGCTCCTCTCTCTCTCTCTCTTCCAATTCTTATTAAAACTATAATTAAACTAATAAATTCTGATAATAAATTATAATTAAACTAATAAAATATAATTATAATTAAACTAATAAAATTATAAATAATTTCTGATAAAATAATTTCTTTTAAATTAAAACTAAACTTTGGATGAATGTGGTAGATGATAAGTATTTCTTAAATTACTTTAATATTAACATAAAAATAATAAATATTAGATTTATTTTGAAGCTCTTAACGAGGATTTTCTAATAATACATTTCTTAAATTAAAATTAATTAAGCTATTATTAAAATTATTGAATGTTTAATTTTTCAAAATATTAATGTTAAAATGGATAAGAAAAATAGTTAATATTAGGCTTATTTTAAAGCTTTCAACGAGACCTTTCTAATTATAAATTTATTAAATTAAAATATATTAAGATGATATTACTAATAATGGAATGTTTAATTTATCATAATATTAATGATAAGATAAATAAGAAAAATGAAGGGTTGGATTGGAGCTCCCTCCATTTCCAACCCTCCATTTGTGGAATATTGTAGGAATATTCCACCCCATCCCTCCAAATTTGGAGGGATGTGTTGGAGATGCTCTAAATCAGCCTCTTGATCCCACACAACATCAACTCAACCTACACTACTACCGATTTGGGCTTGGGTAACGCCACTTAGATAGCACTTCTAAAAAGCGCTATCTAAGAGAGCTCCTGTATAGCGCTTCTGCACTTATAGAAAATAAAAATAAATCAAAATTAAGGTAAAAATCACTTAGATAGCGCTTTTTGTTAAAGCGCTATCCAAGTAATACTTTAAATAGCACTTTATTTTAGCGCTATGGTACTAATCGTTACGTAAGCACTTTTATTAAAAATATACATATATATAATCCCTTAGATAGCACTTAAACAAAAATATCCCAGCCTTAGGCGGGAAAATTTCCCGATTCCGCTATTTTCCTCTGCCTATGATCCTCTCGTTTCCAAACGAGCCCTAAATTTCCCAAGCCCTAAATTTCCCAACCTGGGCTCGTCTCTTTCCCATCTGGCGGCGACCTCCCCCCTCCCCCTCCTCACATCGGCTTGTCCGACCCATTTCTCGTCGACGGCGGCTCCTCCGGCCCTCACCTCTTCCGATACAAGTTTCCTCCTCTTTCGACCTGAGCTACCAAAGATCAATTGTCAATGCAAAGGTCATACGAGCTTCATCCTCTTTCGATCTGAGCTACCTGAGATTGAATCGAGCTACCCATCCATCCGATCGGAGCTCGCCAAAGGTCAAATTGGATCTCGAAACTGTCGAGTGTCGATCGAAGCTCATCGAAACCATCGATCGAAGCTCGCCCCATCGTTGATCAAAACCCTCAGAGGAATATCCGGGCAGTCCAACCTCATTAAAGATCCCCAGGTCCGGTCCAAGCATCTGAGAGTCGTACGAGCTTCGTCCCCCAAGATCAAACGGCGACCGGAGCTTCTCCCAAGCCCGATCGGCGACGAAGCCATCCCCATATCCAGTTCTTCGGCTCTGACCAAACTTCATGGAGCTGTACTCTGACCGAGCTTGGGTCCGATCAACAAATCATCCGTCATCTAAGCATCGTGGAGGCTGCTGACCTTTCATCGACCCATATCGAGGCTCCCGGCATCGACTGGCTGGAAAATTGAGGTTTCCATGTCGCGCTCGATCAGACATCGAGGTTTTTCGGCAACGCTCGACGGAGATCGAAGCTTCCGAGCTTCGATCGACAGGACAAAGCATTAAAGAGTTCCAACTCATCTCTCACATAACACCATGCGGCGATTTGTCATCGAACGAGCAAAGCGACTACTCTCGGCTTCAGCTTCCTCCTATTTATTTCCGCATTCTTCTTCCTCGTCTCTATATTTTCCCTCTGTCCATCGGCGGCCATGTCTTCTGCCTTATACACGTACTTGCCAAGGCCAAGCCATCTGTATCCAAGGATCCTCAGAGTATTGCTGCAAAGGTGTGTGTTTTTGTTGCAGAAAAAGACTTCATGCGTTTAATTGAGCATATCTTGACTAAGTGAAGATCACCAAATTTTTTTTCCGCAGAATCGAAGGGAAAGGATCAGTGAGAAACTCAAGATCCTTCAAGATCTTGTCCCCAACGGAACCAAGGTTTGTTAACTTCAGCCTTCTCTGCTGTTTCTCTCTCAATGCCTTTTTTATGTGTTTCTCTCTATCCCCCTACAGGGTGATTTGGTCACTATGTTAGAGAAAGCCATTGGCTATGTCAAGTTCCTCCAGCTACTAGTAAAGGTGAGAAGCTTAGTCAAGGATCAACCAATTTCAATGATGAGCTTCTTGAATCCACAATGACTTAAAACGTTTTTGTATCTGATCGCGACGTAGGTGCTGGCAACGGATGAATTCTGGCCGGCACAAGGGGAAAGGCGCCCGAGGCTTCTCAAGTGAAGGATGCCATTGATGCACTCTTGTCTTCTCATAGAGATGGGGTTTCTGGCTCTAAGCAATGAGCTCTTCAGACATGAAGAAAAATACATGTCTTTATGCATGCAAAGAAAAGTAGGTTTTGTTGCCTTCCTAAATTGTATTGGTGTATTTGTATTAAGGTAAATTGTACTCAAACCATCTTTTTTATGAGGTACGTGTATAACGAAACGCCCACAATCTTTGATACTAACACAACCTTTGAAGTAATTCTGATCAAATCTCTTTGATTCAATTTTCTAGCTAGTATTGCTATTATGCCTTGATTTTTCTTATAGATTGACATGGAGACCTCAAGGAAATATTAGATGTTAGTAAGCGTTTCTGTTGACTGTCATTCATTAGTTGGCGTGCACTACATACAAAGTTAACATTGTTGATTTTGAGCTCTATTGTTTTATCAATAAACTCATTTATTGAATTACTTAATGTTTTCATTTCACTACATGTTTTTATTATGTATTTATACATGTTGCTAAAATGCTTCCCAACTTCCAGGTTGTAAAGTGTGAGTATGCTGTTCGTGGAGAAATCGTTTCCCATGCTCAGGTAAACATGCTGCAAGTTGATCTATTATGTCAATAATATTCGTGTAGATGTAATATATAGGCTTCAACGGAATATATTTGCATATCTGATGTAGAAGATGCATCTGGTTCCTTTTTTTGTTCACTGTATTGATAATTAGAACTATATGACTATCTTTCATGTCACAGATAGACGTTGCTGAAACTTCCTCGTAGGAAGTCAACATATCAGTATCCAAAGTGTCTAACTAATCAGTTTATTCTCATATTTTGCTTCCCACACTGTTGAAGAAATCATTGAATTTCAGGACATGTATGACTTGTCTTATCACCATGTGCCTTCTATATGTATCTTTGTTTGACATAAGTTCTTGCTTGAAGTAACTTCTAATTCTTATATGTTATTAAAAATATTCCCCCGAACTACCGGTTTTTCATCACTCACATTGATAAAGCATGTTACATCACAACATGTTCAATCTAGGT
The DNA here is from genome assembly GCA_030789695.1 of Scilla litardierei. Taxonomy (NCBI): domain Eukaryota; kingdom Viridiplantae; phylum Streptophyta; class Magnoliopsida; order Asparagales; family Asparagaceae; genus Scilla; species Scilla litardierei. The sequence goes on along the minus strand of JAULAV010005288.1, from coordinate 5,266 downwards.
AACTTATGTGGATGCTAAGCATATTGACAAAGGAAGATCATTGTGTAGATTGCCTAGTTTGTATGAGAAAGTAAGATCAGTGTATGTAGGCAGCTTATAATTTTAACCTTGAATTTCCTAACATAACAAGGTTTATGAAATCACATTTTCTAAAAGAGTTTGTTTATTTCCTTTTCAGCGACTTCAACAAGAGTTGCAAACAAAGCCAGGTTCTCACCACTTTGGTGAGTATGTATCGGTGTTCACCTACTATTTTCTAATGTACCTATAGATTATTGCAGCTTTTGATATAAGAACTCTTACATTAGATTTATTTTCTACTGGTAGATACTTTATTGCAACATTGAAAACCCCCAATCTCTTGGTCAAGAGCTAGTTACCTTTTTCCGAGAGGTCAGCATATTCTCGTGTGGAATTTGTCTGATCTGTTTTTTTTTGGTTTCTTATGGATGTGTACATGTTTAATTTTAGGTTCTCGATTTATGTGATCATCCACCAATTTTGGACAAATATGAAACTCATGCCTTATTCAGGTAAATGCTCAAAACCACCCTTTAAATGTGTCGGCATTCAAGGAAAGCTACTACACTAGTTTCCGTTATTCACTAGATGCATAATAAGCGGGTATAAGTGTGTTTGTGAATGTTGTAAAGCTTACTGTTTTCCACTGATGATTGATGACTTGATAATAATAACTACTGGAGCTTAGTTTGGGCATGAATGTTCTTGCCATCACAAGATCTTAACTCAGGTATCTAATTGTTAATTAGTGGGACAAGGTTGAAGACTAAGTATGCAGTGAGTTCTCTTGCGTTTGATGGAGTCGTTGCGCTCTCGGGCTCAACTGGAATGATCTCGGTATTTACAACTTCAATAAATACAAAATGTATTTTATACCATTGCCCTTCAATTATATCATGATGAAGCTTCTGTATTATTTTACATATGTTCTCTCATGTAGGCATCATGCAGGCAATTGATAGGCTTCCCTTGGTTCCTGGTGTCACGCCCCACTTCCCAAAATGGACGGAAGCGAGACGTGACGAGGCCCGCTTAGGCCAAAGCTTTAGAAGCTCGGACCCAATAAGCGTCTGTAGAGGTACCATTTAAAATTTTCCAGGTTCTTGCATTTATAAAGTTTAGGAACAACAAAAGTACAGAAAGGAAATGGCATTCATTTAAAAGGAGAAATAAGATCCAACTGGTACAAAGTCTAAAAGAAGCCTAAGCATGGCGACAAAAAGTTTAAAGACAACCCGAAAAGTAGTAACATCTGAAAGTGGCGACTAAAAGACCTCAAGGTCTGGTCCTTGTCAGTACGTACTCTGATGACGACGTCCTCGGCTCCACGTACTCCAGCGAGTCTGCCTCGTCCAAGATCTCTGGCTGAACACCTGACGTACAGCACCCAAGAAAAAGGAACTGTACGTCAGGTAAAGTCTACAAGAAGGGTTAGACTTTACTGCAAGTGCACCGAACGTTAAACAACGGTTTACTGGTTGATTAGCATGCTGAGGTTCTTTTACACAACAGTTTACTGGTTGATTAGCATGCTGTGGTTATAACAGAGTAACACGACAGGAAGTAACGCAGCAGGAAAGTAAAACGGGACAAGTAGTAGTCGTAGCGTGTGCTACCAACTACGGGACTGGCCTACAGGTGTCAAGACAAGACGTGACGTGACGGAAGCAAGGCAGGACAAGACAAGTGAGACACGAAAGGGTTCACGCCTTACGGTTCGAGGGGGATCAGACCCTCTTGCCGTGCGCACGCTCAACCCAACCCCAAACCCCAAGACAAGACAAGACATGACACCAGTACAAGGGATCACTCGCTCTAGCTTGGCGAGTGCCCTATTGCCCGCAGGCTGAGAATCCGTACAAGGGATCACTCTCTCTAGCTTGGAGAGTGCCCTATTGCCCTCGGGCTGTGTATCAGTACAATGGATCACTCTCTCAACTTGGAGAGTGCCCTATTGCCCGCAGGCTGTGAATCAGTACAAGGGATCACTCGGCGAGTGCCCTATTGCCCAGCGGGCTGGGCAAGACGGGACGGGACGTGACACGACAGGAAGGGTTATTCTAGGGTGTCCACACACACGCACACACATGATAGCCCTACAGCATTAAAAAGTTGTTGTTGTCAGGCTCAGACTTCGTCGTCAAGTCTGAGCCGTCAGGAGTCGTCCCAGACGCTATCATTTCACGTCCGGTTCTATTTGTTCACAGTTAACAATTCTAACCAACTAAGGCCTAAGCACGGCCAAGAGTGCAAGTGGATACACTTGCCTGAAATGGCGAGTGTGTCGTCCTCTCGAAGCGTCTCGTCCAAGCGTCTCGTCCAAGCGTCTCGTCCGCAGAAGTCCGTCTGAAATATCGCCACGGCGACGATGTCAGGTCTCAAATTCATCAAATCCTATTAGGTTTCGTTTCTAGGTTTTCGGGACTATCCTATTCGTCAAAAGTCACAATTTGGTGTTCTTGTTCAGCCTAAATCGACCATTACCCTATATGCACAGAAAATTGTCTGATGGTCGATTTTCTATAGTGACAACATTTTACTGATGCGAAAAAGTAAATTTAATTGTAGTTGTCCAGTTTTAGTTTAGGGTTCAGTTTTGCTACGGTGTGGGTTTTACTACTCGTTAGGGAAACTAACCCCGTATTGTCGTCCAACAAGCGGAAGTCGGGTCTGAACGGTGAAACGTCGACGTCGTCTGGAACTCCTCGGCCGCGGGTAGCGCAGTGAGGTACCTCTGGACAGCGGGGTGATGACGTGAAATCAGCGAGCTAAACAGCGACCTCCTTCCCGTTGCGAGTAGCGCAACGGTTCTTCACGATAACAGCGACGTTGGCTAAAAGTACGTGCGTTCGGCAACGCACGTGAACTCCCAGAGTCCAAGGGGACTGTAGGTAGATGAAGTGGGACCAAAGGAAGATGCTCGGCCTGGTGGATGGCCGACGGCGTGAGCGCACGGCGGTGGGCGGCCGTGAGAAGCCGGGGAGGACAGATTCGCGCCACGTCCGTTGTCGCGCGTCTCAGTGAAATTTCAGAGACGAACAGCGGAAACGGGAATTTGCAGTGGGTAAAGGACTTCAAGACGAAGCCAACGGCAGTGGAGATGTCGCCGGGGGTGGTCGGAGGTGGCCGTGCGCGGGCGGCGAAGTTCAGCTTCCAGATCTGTGAAAAACAGCGGATGCGACGTGTTCCGACGAGGATTCCGGGAGCTACAGGTGGGCTATGAGCGTGAGGAAAATTGCAGCTGGTAGGTGGTTTCGATAGGAATCCAACGGCAGTAGGGTGGTCGTCGTAGGTGGCCGGATGGCCGGTGGGCGTGAGTTTTTCCGGTGGTGGCGCAGATCTGTAAAACTGTCGTTTGGGTTGTGTTTGAAAGCGTTTTGAGGGAGATAGAGATGAGGGAAGAGGGTAAGGGGAGGTGGAGATGCTTGGGGGGTCAGAGAGGAGTTGATCGGGGGTGGTGGTCGCCGGAGGGGGTGGCCGGAGGTGGCCGGCCGGCGGTGTTTTCCGGCGGGGCGCAGTTCTGGCCTGGGCTGTGTTTTGTGTGGTTTTCATGGAGTTTTTGATGTCTTTGAGAGGTGGAGATGGAGGAGAAGGAGGAGGAGAAGGTGGTGGCCGGAGTTGGGGAGCTTGGGGGGCTGCCGTGGTGGCCGGAGGAGGAGCAAGGCGGCTGCAAATGGGTTCATGCGTGGCCTCCTAGGGTTGTGGTTTGGGTTTGTTAAAAGGGAAGAGAAACTTGATATATGGGTGTTAAAAAGAGTGTATATAGGTGACTAGGAGAGAGAGTATGTGAGAGGAGGGGGTGTAGTTTTGGGTGTGGGTAGTGGAAGAAATCCCACATGCATGATACGTAGGGATTCTCCAAAGATTTGATTAGGTTTTGATTTTAAATTTGAAATTCAAAAGATTAGTGGCTAATCAACGGTTGAAATTGATTAGGGGATATCTTCCACTACGGGCATCGGAAAAATAATCCGAAAATACCGAAACGATCGTGGAGAGGAGAAGTACGGGGCTACAGTGTCCGATTGCGTGTTACACCTACCAAAAATTATCGTAAATCATGAACCGCGTATTGGTGCCAAAAGACCAAAACGCCCCTATCTTTCAAAATCGTTTTGCGAGAAAACGAGCCGTGAAAAGACGTTCCCAAATATTACTATAAAATTCTACACTCCCAAATGATCGCAACGGCATATCGCATCGCTCATGCCGGAGCTCAGAAATAGCCAAATAGAATACGTGCACGATAAAGCACGTGCACGCAGGAAATACGAACGGTCGGAAAGCGGCCGTTACATTCTACCCACCTTAGAAATGATTCCGTCCTCGGAATCACTCATACTATCAATAATAACCTCTATATAACCTTATACCCCAAAACTCTCATGACTACGCCTATAGATCGCTAATCTTATAACTTCAACCAATGTTCTTTAATAATTCCTCATAATCCATCTTTTCACTGGGCAAAGCCACGATTAAACTCACCTCCTAATAATATAGATCCATCACTACCGTTCCAACTTCCAACTCCAAGTTCTCATAAAATAATAATCATCTTCTGATATCGTACCACTCCACTAAACATCATCATCGCTCATTAATATCTTTTGAATTTTCTAAATCTTTTCCCAACATTAATAAATCTCCAAAAATGAGATTCTAGTCATCCACCAATCCAAGACAAAAACATTTGTCTCTCCTATAATACCTTCACCAATCAGCAATCGTCGTGTCTTCAATACATTCTCGTCATATCTCCCCATAAATTCATCCACCAAATAATTTGATCTGTCAGAATTACCCCTCATCCTACTCACTATAACTAATCCCAACTAACATTAAGTCCGACTACCTAAACATCCATTAATCTCCACACGTCGTGTTATTCTCAAAGTCTTCTCACGTCAATTCATCAATCAGTCTCAATGCTAATATAAGCTCTACTCAATCTCATGATCATCCTAACTCATACCATTCTCCGCAGTTACTCCTATCTACTATCCGTCTAAGCCTCAAGTCTGACGAGTCATTATCTCCTCGCATATAATCTCATTCGACCAGAATTTCCCATTGAGTCCGCCACACTCTGGCTTTATAAATAAGTCTTTGGTCAGTCCATTCTTTTCATCCAACAGATATTCTAATCCATCATCCTTGTGTTCCCAAAATCAATTAATCATTCCCATAATAAAACTCATCTCACTCCAAGCCTACCTGCAAACAAAAATCCTATAACGATAAT
>JAULAV010005287.1:0-25002 GCA_030789695.1 Scilla litardierei | reverse complement strand
TGGGGTTTTAGAGAATTTTTATTTAATTACACATTCTTCTTCCTCAGTCTTCGACCGATACTGAACGATATCGACCGGTATCGGTCGGTATCGGCCGAAACTGACCGATACCGTTCAGTATCGGCCGATACCGAAACTGACCCCTAGTTTCGGTCTCGTTACCCACCGAGACCTAGTTTTGGTCTCGTTACCTACCGAGACCGAAACGATACGGCTGATACCCAAGTGTATCGGCCGAACCCTCAAACCTTGGTTGAAACCCACCATCAGATCGGTCGGAGCTGAGGATTCAGAGACCTGTGAATCTGATAGAGTGCATGTGTCGGGTAAAGACGGTGGAGGACAGTCTGGACCAGGAGAGGAAATCCCGCGGGGGCATGAGGAGGTCCTCTGCGGCGGCAGGAACCTATAGGGGGACAGAAGGCAACGACAGGGGGCATCAGCCACAGGCGGGTCAGCAGCAAGTAAGGAGAAGGGCATTGAGGCACGACCAGGGGAACAGATACTGCGGATGATAGAGCCTGAGATTCGGGAAAAGCGTCCCAAGGGATTATGCTTCAAGTGTAACGAAAAGTTCTCTCTGGGACACATGTGTGGCGACTGTACCTTGCAGATATTGATCGTGAATGACGAGGAGGATGGAGGGGACGTGATAGAGCTGGAGGCTGGTGAGGAGGACCAATAGCACCTACATTATGAATAGTCCGTCCACGCACTTCACGCACCACCTTGAGGACAATGTGGTTCTTCAGGGGTGGAATAATGGTGTGTTCTGGATTTTGTGACCAGACACGGGCATTTTAGGAAATTTTGGATTTAAAAGGGGGCTTTTCGTAAAATTTGCAAATCTTTAATTTGTCTTTATTTATAGCTAGGTCTGTTTAGGGATGGGGTATGCTTGATTATTCTTGAAAGAAATATTGTCCAAGGTGACCTTGAGAGATCTTAGACTTTCATCTCGAATTGAAAGTCAGGAGAAATGCCTCTTCTTGAATCGAGGCTAGTTATCTTTTGTAATTTCAGTTCTTAGTATGAATAAAAATCCATGTTTCTTCCCCAAATCTCTTTGTTATCCATAAAAATCCATCTTTTCCCATAAAAAATCCCATCTTTTACCCCCAAAACCAATAAAAATCACATTTTTATCCTAAATCCACATTTGAAACGTATCACAACCCTAAACTGTATTCTGTGTTGCATGCTTGTTTTGCTTACTTGTTTCCAGTTCCTGCTTGTTTGTTAGTTTTAATTATGCTCATATAATTGTTTAATTCCAAATTCTAAAATTATTGTGATTTAATTCTAACCAATGGTGGCTCTCCGTTTTTATTGCACCACCAGTGATGAGGCAGAAGCAGTGGAGGCCTCTGCTTTTGAAGACAATGACTTTGCGGTGGAGACTGTAGATTTTTGATCTTGAGGTCGTGTGTATATCAATATATCCTTCTTTGTGTATTTTAAGGGTTGGTAGTGTCATATATGTGACTGTATAAATTTTCATGTATCAATGGAATTTTCATATGAGCATTTTAGCATTTTAGTTCATCTCTGCTCATGGCATAGATTGTTTTTATTGGTTAATTGCAAGACCTGTCATGCTTGCTAAAAACAGCCACGTCTCGGGGTGCGGGGTTGGGATGGCAATTTTCGGCCCGGCACGATAGCACAGCATGTGCACGGTATGATAAGACCGTGCATGGGCCGGCAATTTTGGCCCGAAATCATTATCGGGCCGGGCTGGCACGACAACGGTTCCTTTTTGTGCCGTGCCTGGGCCAAGCTATTCGGCCCATTAGGCAGCATGTCACGTCACAAAATCCTTTTGAGTTTGCTTATTTCAACAAAGGATCTCAATTTACAAAACAAAGTAGCTCGATCATAAACCAATCTTTGAACCATACAATTATTACAAAACAAAGTAGCTCGATTCAAACTTGCAGACAAAAAAAGCTAGATGGACATTGTTAGGAACCAACCAAAGATCCGATTTTTATAGCAAAATAATAAAGAAGAACAAGATATTTGAGCACAAAAGAGGTGTGCTCTCCTCCCAAGACGCCGAAGAGGACGTCCGCACTTATTTAATCTAAGACCTAAACCTAAGAGACGCTCAATAGAAATATCCAATATCAAGCATGAAAAATACTAATGACGGCTAGACCCTATAAATAGGAGAAACTAAGGTTTCAAGGCAAAGGGCGCGCGCACAAAATAGGCCAAGAGGGGGCCGGCGGTTATCATGGGCCGGCCCATGAATGGGCCGGCTAGTTAGACCTGCGGGTCTAACAATACTCCCCCCAAGAACCACCTTGTCCTCAAGGTGGTGTAAGTACCGGCGATGCTACTCCGAGTGGGAGTCGTCCTCCCCTCCAATGCCTTCGTCCTCCAAGTCATCATCCTCGTCTGCTTCCGCTATCAAAACCTGCAGCTTCCGATCCACACAACGGTGTCCGGGAGAGAAGCGGTCGTCGCATCTAAAACAGCGTCCCTTTTGCCGCTTCTCCCTCATCTCCGCATCGGTCATCCGTCGGAATGGGCCCCCGGCTGGTAGCGGGTTCGGCTCCCCCGTCTTCTCAAGCCCTGTCTGAACTGTCTCAGTAGGGACCCCTGCTCCGCCTATCCCAGTCGTGGTGATCCGCTGTATCTGCCCACTGTAGCCGCTCCCGCCTCGCCTATCCTCTGCTCGGGAGTCCTCCACCATCTGCGCCATCTCGATGACCTCTGAAAGCCCTCGAGGCTTGTATGGCCTCACCGCAGCTCAAAGACTAGGACGCAGCCCCTTCAAGAAGGTGCCCTCCAGTGACTCGTCCGACACCCCATGAACTCGTCCCGCCAGCGTCTCAAATTTTTCAATGTACTCTCGCACCGGCCCCTCCCGCCTGAGGGAAAATAGTTGCTCGTGTAGGTTCCCCAGGCGGGGGTCTCTAAACTTCTCCAGCACTAAGTCCTTCAGTTCCGCCCAGCTACGGATCTGCTACCTCCTCTCCTTCTACTGGAACCACCCTAAAGCTCTCCCCTCCATGCAGATGGCCGCTGCCTCCAGCTTCTGCGCATTGGTCATGTGATACGCTGTGAAATACCTGTCCGCTGTGAACAGCCAGGCGTGTGGATCCTCCCCAGAAAAGATCAGTATCTTCAGCTTCCGGACTCTGCAATCTCCTCCAAAGTGCCCTTGCTCGGGTCTCCCATCGTCTCTGTGGCGCGGACGGTAATGCTGTCTCCTCTCGTCCAGAGTCTCGTATCTCCTGGGTAACACTTCTCCGTGGCCCCCCATAATCTCCTCTGTAATCCTCTCGACGGCCCTCGAAATCATCCCAACCCGCGTCATCGCCGAACTCCGCCTCGTAGCTACCCAGCCGTCATAATAATGGTCTCCACCGTGTCCGTCTCCGTAAAAATGGTCATCTGCCACGGGCCGCCGTCTCGAAGGGTCGTAAAATCCTTCCAAAAGCTGTCCGGGGTTTTCCTCACTGAAATCTGCCCTCCTGACATCCGTTCGTTGTCCGAGGGAATCGAAACCCCCCCCCCAGGCCATGGTCGGGAGCATCGCCCCTCCCTGGCGGCTGCCAGGGAGGTTCCCGCCCCCTTTGGGGCTCGCCGAAAACCCCCTGCCCCCCTGGCGGTTGCCGGGGGGATCCCGCCCCTTTTGGGGCTCGCCGGAAACCCCTCGCCCCCTGGCGGTTGCCAGGGGGATCCCGCCCCTATGGGGGTCTCCTGAAGCCCCCCACCCCCTGGCGGTTGCCGGGGGGTTCCCGCCCCTGGAGGGGCCCCGTAGGAGCCCTCCGGCCATGCCGGAGGGTCTGCTGCTCTCGCCAGGCCCCGCCGACCTCCGGCGGGGCACCAGCCCCCCTGTCGGAGGTCCCCGCAGGCGGGGGAAGTCTTCCCGCCTTCTCCCTGTAGCGGCCGAACCCCCTTGATGTTTTGGGGGTTCGGCCGTGACTCGCCTTGCTCCCAACAGCGACGACTAGGGTCGCCTTCGCCCTTTTGGCTCTCCACCGCCTTCCGCCGGACTTCCTCGCGGTAGTCGATCTTCCATGGCTCCTCGTCTTCGTCTTAGTCGAACTCCTCCACCAAATAGGGTTGATTTTGGATAAAAACCTTCTCTTTTTCCTTCTCTTTCTTCAAAGGCTCCGCCTTTGGTGTCGGATTAGGGTTCTCATCCCCTTTGTTGTTCGCCGCCAATTGATTTAGGGTTGCCATCATTTGCGCGAATTGCTCGTCGTGCTTTGCTTGATTTGCCGTCAATTGGTTGATGGAGGTTGTCAATTTTGACATGGATTCGTCGTTAGCCGCCAATGATTTCTTGATTCCGTCGATTTCGCTCGTGAATTTGGCCTCCAAAGCTTCAATTTTGTCGTGGGATCTTGTCGTAGCCGCCATGGATCGTCACGTGCTCTGATACCAAAATGTTAGGAACCAACCAAAGATCCGATTTTTATAGCAAAATAATAAAGAAGAACAAGATATTTGAGCACAAAAGAGGTGTGCTCTCCTCCCAAGACGCCGAAGAGGATGTCCGCACTCGTTTAATTTAAGACCTAAACCTAAGAGACGCTCAATAGAAATATCCAATATCAAGCATGAAAAATACTAATGACGGCTAGACCCTATAAATAGGAGAAACTAGGGTTTCAAGGCAAAGGACGCGCGCACAAAATAGGCCAAGAGGGGGCCGACGGTTATCATGGGCCGGCCCATGAATGGGCCGGCTAGTTAGACCTGCGGATCTAACAGACATCTTGTGGATAGTTTGAGTTCATACTTTGAAAATTCATTACACGAGAATTTACTCCGAGAAAAAAGCTCCAATGCTGAACTATCAATTTGCTCTAGAATTTACATTTAGGTTGCATTCTAAATTAAATTCTAGTAGCATTTAAAGATACATCATTTACAAAGTGGGTGTGGAAATCTAATAAACAACAAAGCCCAATAATTCTTTCAACCATATTGGATCGGACCGGGCGGCCCGAATTTTTATCGGACCGTGTCCGGGCCGCACCGGAATGGCCTGAAGTCTTATTGGACCGGATCGGTCCGGTCCTTTAACAAAACCGGGCCGGCCCGTCACGATAAGACCGGGCCGACCCGAATTGCCACCCTTAGTGCAGGGTGTGACATGTTTTTCTTGATGGCACAGGCAGGTTCTCGTAACAAACCTCATGAACACTATAGGAAAGGTAGGATGCATCGTAAGAAATGCGTAACTGGACCTATTCTTGCCTTGTGAATGCAGGCGCAAACGAGTCTACAATCGTCTCAAACGGACCGTAGTCAACAAATCGACTATGGCCGGAATCAGGACAAACCTGATGGTACATCAGATCTCAGACCAAGCCCTACAGGAACTCGTTCAGGCTCTACAGAGGGAGCTCAAGCAAGACAGAAGAGTACAACAATTTCGAACATTATGCCTAATGACTTTTAATGGATGAGAGGACCCTCTAAAGGCAGAAGAATGGTTGTGCAGCATTATAGACAACTTGAAAGCAGTAGGGATCACAACAGAATCCTAAGTAAACGTGGCCAAGTTACAGTTGGTGGAATGAGCTAGAGTCTGGTGGGACTCAGTAGAAGATCGACTAAAGCAGCCTATTTCATTGGACACCTTTAAGGAACAATTCAATGCTCAATACTTTTCACGTGAAACACAAATGAAGCTGGAGGCACAGTTCACCAACCTAAAGCAGTGGACCATGTCGGTAGAGGAATATGATGTCGAGTTCTCTATGCTCAGCAAGTTTGCGAAGAAGATGGTGTCCACTCCATTGGCTCGAGCCCTGCGCTTCCAGCAGGGCTTGACATCAACCTCCATGAAAAAAATTGTTGGATTGAACCTGAAAACCCATGCAGAAGTGTTGGCGACAGCTCGTGAGTATGAGTACGTACAAAGGGAGGCCGAGTAAGAGCGACTCTTGCTTGTTCTCCTTAGGCGACCACCACCTCCAGCAGTTATAGGAGTAACGAGCCGACGACCCTCGCCCCCAGCTAGACATATGCACTGACCAGTGCAGTAGACCCAGTTAAAGAGGCCAACACATCCCAAGCGACAGCAATGTCAAGTCTGTCATTACTATGGCAAGTCTCGGCATATCAAATCGGAGTGCTGACTACTTCTATGCCTTTAACTGGTTTACGAATCGAATAAGCACAACGCCAGAGACTGTCCTCGGAGGGGGGGGGACAATGACCCACAACACCAACTCATCCCGCTCCTGTTCATGTTCCCGTCCTAGCAGTAAATGCTCCTGTTAGACCATCGCTTCCTCAGCAAAAGGTCTTCCAACAGGCAAAACCATAAGCCTCACTCCAAAGGCGCCAGGTATTTTCGATGACTGCAACAGAGGCCACTGGTATGATTTAAGCGCTTTTAACATTTCATTTCGCATGTTATTATATGCTTGCTTAGACATAGTATCTGTGACCTTAGGTATTGTACTAGTAGCTGGTATACATGCCCTTACCTTGTTTGACTCAGTAGCTTCCCACTACTTTTTAGCCATTCGACAATATAGTCTTATTGAACCCCTGACTTCTAGTTGGAATATCAACACTGGCAGTGGTGTGTTGAAGACCACTAACGAGTATTCTCAATGCCACGTAGTGATTTGTAGACCGAAGCTGTTCGCAGACTTCATAGTGATTGAGATATCGAGCTTTGATGGTATGTTTGGAATGGATTGATTGGGGACCTTTCACGCTATCATTGACCATTGTCAAAAGAGGGTAGTGTTCGAGATGTCCGATCATCCAAAGTTTGAGTTCATCAGCAGAAGCAGATCCAAAGGACCAGTGCAATGTAGAGCCAGACCTACAGAGTCAGTGGTAACTGCCAAGAACGCTGAACAAGAGAGACCGGATATAGTGCTAGAATTCATAGGCGTATTTTGGATGATCTTGCAGGATTGCCTTCGGAACATGCCCTTGAGTTTTCCATTGATCTAATCCCAAGCGCTCAACTGATATCTAAGACACCTTATCGTATGGTGCCTCATAAGCTAGAAGAGGTCCGATCGCAGTTGGATGATCTACTGAAGAAAGGATGGATACAACCCAGTGTATCCACATGTGGTGCTCCTATATTATTAGTGCACAGAAAAAGGATGGATCCCGGTGCATGTGCATCGACTACAGGAATCTTGAACAAGGTGACGGTGAAGAACACGTATCCTCTTCCTCGGATCAATGACATTTTCGATCAGCATGAAGGATCGAGCGTCTTCTCGAAGTTGGACTTGAGGATCGGGTATCACCAAATAAGGATGAAGAAAGAGGATGTTCCTAAGAACACATTCAGAATCAAGTATGAGCATTACGAGTACTTGTTAATGCCGTTTGGTGTAACCAATGTGCCAGCGGTATTCATGAGCATCATGAACCAACTATTATACGAATATCTAAACAAGTTCGTAATGGTCTACATCGATGACATCATGATATATTCTAAGGATGCATGGAAGCATACTAAACATCTAATGAAGGTTCTGCAGACTTTGAGGCAACACCGGTTGTTTGCTAAATTCAACAAGTGTAAGTTTTGGTTGAACAAGAAGGCTTTTTTGGGCCACGTGGTGTCTAGAGAAGGAATTTCTGTAGATCCTGGAAAGATAGCAATTATTCGGAATTGGCATGTTTCTCCGTTAGTGACCGAGATTCGAATCTTCTTGGGACTAGCTAGATATTACCGCAGATTTATCCAAGACTTCTCGAATATCACGAAGCCCATGACGCGTTTAATACAAAAGATGTGGTATTTGTCTGGTTTAAGGTAAGTGATGATGCTTTTCAGGAGTTGAAGAGAAAATTGACATTGGCACCAATTTTAGTTATTCCAGACCGGAGGGGATGCTTCAAAGTGTTTTGTGATGCATCTGACAAAGGACTGAGGTGAGTATTACAATAACCCGGTTGAGTCGTGACGTACACGTCTAGGCAGCTCAAGAATCATGAGAAGAACTACACTACCCATGATCTTGAGTTAGCAGCAGTTATCTTTGCGTTGAAGATCTGGAGACATTTCTTACTTGGTGAGCAAGTGAAAGTGTACCAATCATAAGAGTCTGAAATATCTCCACTTAGAAGAACCTTAATCTGTGACAACATCAGTAGATTGAGCTTATGGCATATTATGATATTGACCTTCAGTATCATCATGTGAATGTCAATGTTGTCCTTGATGCACTAAGTCGTCTTCTAGCAGTGATGACCCTCACGACTCAGTGGAGGTTGTAACAAAAGATCAGAGAAATGGAGATAACTGGCATCTTACCTGGAGTGACTGCTTCATTGATGAATATGCAAATTCCGTTAACTCTTGTGGATAGGATCAAGACCGCTCAGGCAGGAGATAAGAAGCTACAGAGGATCAGAAACTTAGTGATGGCATGGCAAATGCCAGAGTTTAGGATTCATAAGGACGGATCCTTGCGGTAAGGTATCAAGATTTGTGTGCCGTCTAGAGATATTAGAGAGGGGCTATTGAAGGAAGCTTACAGTTCTCCCTATTCTATTCATCCAGGCGGCATCAAGATGTATAAGGACTTGAGACGGCATTATTGGTGGCATGGCGTGAAGAGGAGCATGGCACAGAGCGTGGCAAAGTGCATGGTATGCCAGCAGATGAAAGCTGAACATCACCATATGGTCGGTCTGTTACAGCTTTTATCCATCAGAGAGTGTAAGTTGCAGCATATTACGATGGATTTTGTGATTGTGCTATCTAAAAGTACGAAGCATAATGACTATCTGGGTGATCATTGATCGTTTGACCAAATCAATGCAATTTATCCCATTCCGAGTTGGCCAATCAACAAAAGTGCTTGCCAAGAAATACATGGAGCAGATTGTGAGGCTACACGTTCCTGTGAGCATTGTTTTGAACAGGGACACTCGATTCACATCACATTTTTGAAAGAGCCTACAGGATCACCTGGGAATCCATCTGAGTTTCAGTACGGCCTATCATCATCCGACGGATGGCTAGTCAAAGCACAATATTCAGATACTGGAGGATATATTGCGTGCTTGTATGTTAGACTTCAAGGGGGTCGTGGGAAGATTACCTTCACCTCTTGGAGTCTGCATACAACAGTTATCAGGTCAATATTGGTATGGCACCCTTTGCAGCGTTGTACGGGAGAAAGTATCATTCTTTTTTGAGTTGGTATGATGTGAGCGACCGAGAGCTGATAGGACCGGAAATGATTGTGGCAGTTGTGAATGTAGTACACACTATCAGAGAGAAGCTTCAGGCGGCATATGATCGGTACAAGCACTGAACATATGAGAAGCATCGACACTTGGAGTTTCAACAGGTGATCATGTCTTCTTAAAGATCTCTCAAAACATAGGCCTGATTCGATTTGGACGAAGAGAGGAGCCCCCGTTACTTTGGGCCTTCCGTTACTTTGGGCCTTCTGACATATTGGAGCGAGTGGAAAAAGTGGCATACAGATCAACGTTTCTTCTAACCTCTGAAAGAGTACATAATGTATTCCACGTATCCCAGCTACACAAGTATGTGGGAGACTCGACGCACGTGGTTGATCATTCTGAGATCACTGTGCGGCCTGACCAGGCATATGAGCAACAGCCAGTGTATATCATTGACCGTCAGCAGAATATCCTTCAATAGATTTGTCAATCTAGTGAAAGTGATGTGGCTTTGAGACTCGCCTGGGAAGTTCACATGGGAAAGAAAGGATGATATGCGTGAGCGTTACCCCTACTTGTTTGATGTATTTTAGTTTTTGAAATTCTGATGACAGAATTTTTTGTAAGGAGTATAGGATGTAATGGTCTCAATTTTATTGGAAGTTTTCCTGCAAATATATATAAATAATTTCTCTTTTATTCTTTTGTCTTTCTTGCTCTCTCTCTGTTTTTGTTGTCCCCTGCAGCCCACTCTAGCGGCCCAACTCCTCACTTCCACTCTGTTTTTATTTCTCTTTCTTTTCATTTTCCCCCAGCCAAACAACTGCGGCCCACCCGACAACTTAACCCCCCCCCCCCACCTCTCACCGACTCTCACCCTCTTCCCTCAGGCAAACCCTCGATGGAAAGAAAAACCTGACATCAGCAAACCCAGCCCCCCCTCTCTCTCCACCTCACTCGACCAGCAAAACCCTAAAATCAGAGGATTCCTCCACATAGCTCACCGCCAACGTTAAATCCCTCTCATACTCGAGTGTTTTGGTGACATCTCCCCTCATCTCGCACTTCATCTCAATCTCGAGAATTTCCCTCACCCGTGGCAATTCCACAGCCCCACAGCCCATCGCGAGCTCCACTGACTCTCTCTCCCTCTATAAATTCCATGACTTTCTCGGGTTTTTGGATTTTCAAAGAAGAATATTTTCTTAAAAGAATTTTTGGTTTTTCTTCTTGCCCTGAGTTCGGAATTAATGTTGGAGTTTGATTCTACTGAACCGTCGCAGCTGCTTCACGGCAAGGCAGCGTAGCTCAGGTACGTCCGATGATCGTCGGCGTTCGGTAAATCAATTTAGTTAATTTCTTACTTTTGCTTGTGATAATATTTCCGAGTAAAGCTCGTGTATTCTCGGGGCTTGGCGACGACTCCCGCTGCCGCCACTCGCCACCGTCGTGGCTGTCCCGTAGGTTGTTTGGCTTTCCTTGGGGTTTTGCCCCGGCAATAAGGCTCTTACCCTGTCGTGACCCTAGTTTGGGGCTTAACCATTGTCATGACCATCCTAAGGGGCCTAGCCCTCTACCATGGCTCTACTATGGGCCCCTTGGCCATGACCGTGACTTATTTTGGGCTCATGGCCCCTGTTGTGAATGACCTGGGGCCTTGCCCTTCTGTCGTGACCCTTGAGGGTCCCATGTCCCTGACCGTGACCTCATTGGGCTCTGTCATGTTCCCCGTTGTTTGTGGCTTTTTGATGGCTTAGTGGTTTCTGGTGATCGATTTGACTTGCTGACGTGGGTTACTGTTTGGGTTTGCCCTTATTATTGGTTTGCTGCCGTGGGTTGTTGTTTGGGTTCTCCTCTGTTGTTGGCTTTGGACTTGGGCTTTGGACTCTTGATTGAGCCTTGCCACTTACTACCTATTGGATCGTAAGGTTATTGCCTGGTCGATCATAGCGTTATTGCATGTTGGATCATATAAAAACAAACCGTTAATATGTGGTTATGACCCTTAAAAAGCTCAATGATGAGAACACATTGAGATCATCACATTTATCCCTCCCCATCGTCAACCCACCATGTTCCTATTTGTTATGTCGCTCGTTACATGCTATCCAGATTAGACTATTTTACTAATTGTTGACTGATGTTCAGGGTTAGACAGTTTTATCACTTGCTACATGCTTAGGCTATTCTTTCACTTGCTACATGTTATCCACATGCTATATATTCCATGCTTGAATTGTATATCACGTGTTACATGATTTTACATACATCGAAGCTAGTAATATGTTGATGTGCTATGATGACAAAAAAAGATCAATGATGAGAACCCATTGAGATCATCACATTTGTCCCTCCCCATCGTCAACCCCCATGTTCCTATTTGTTATGTCGCTCGTTACATGCTATCCAGATTAGACTATTTTATTAATTGTTAAATGATGTTCAGGGTTAGACAGTTTATCACTTGCTACATGCTTAGGCTATTCTTTCACTTGCTACATGTTATCCACATGCTATATATTCCATGCTTGAATTGTATATCACGTGTTACATGCTTTTACATGCATCGAAGCTAGTAATATGTTGATGTGATATGATGACAAAATGATATTGGAATATTCTGTTTTTATTTTATCATGTTTGAATATCCCGTTGGAATATATTTGAGATTGGGTCTGTTGGTATACACTCATGTGAGCTGCTAAAACTATGAAGTATGACTAAATGTTGGTGGTATTAGCTATAATTTCAATATGGCATGAACATACTTAACAACCACATGTCATAATTCATGTTTAACCAAGTACATACCACCAACTTTGAACAACACATGTGCTATACCATTGAGACGATGTGAGATTTACACTTGACATACACTTGGCACTTCAAACTCACTGGATTTTTGGGTAAATCAATTAGTGAAAGTGCAAGAGCGACTGGAGCCATACTTCTGATTATATGACCACATTAGGTGTTCCAAACGAGTCTCATCATGCATCCAATGAACATCTCTTAGTATCGTCGGACTTAAGAATCAGCCCCTCATGTTGTTAATGCTGGGCTCGCCCGGGTGAGCACCCTGTGATACAAGGTGGACTCTTGGTTGCTTATTACACTCTCCAATATGATTCACGGCCTAGAATTGGTATAACTGCTAGAAACATGATTGTACAATCCTAAACTGTAAAGTGTGTTGCATGCTTGCTTTGCTTACTTGTTTCTAGTTCCTTCTTGTTAGTTCTCATTATGCTCATATAATTCCAAATTCTACAATTATTGTGATTTACGTCTAATCGCTGGCAGCTCTCCGTTTTTGTTGCACTTTCAGACGGAAGCAAAGGCCCCTGCTTTTGAGGACAGTGACTTTGCGGTGGAGACTGTGATCTCTAAGTCGTGAGTGTATCCCCGTTATGTCCTTTATGTATTTTGAGGGTTGGTAGTGTAATATATCCGACTGTATAAATTTTCATGTATCAATGGAATTTCCATATGCGCATTTTGGTTCATCTCTACTCGTGGCTTAGATTGTTTCACTAGTTAATTGCATGACGTGCCATTTCTTGCAAAAAACAGCCAAGTTCCGGGGAGCGAGCATGCACTTCCAAATAAAAATGTATATGTGTTGACTCTCCCAAAATGTGTACCATCTAGTATTCTAAATATCAGTCCGATATCCAAAATATCAACGCTTGTACGACATACGAATGTTGGTTGTGGTTTCTAACTTTTGGGCTTTAATTAAGTGATATATCAGTTTCGGTCTGATACTTTGGTTTGAAATATCAACCGCAATCGGTTTTTTAAAGTTTGGGTTAGTGGGTCATTAATTGGTTAGCCGATTTGACCTATAACCAATAAGTTAAGTAGGACCAGTGTCGGGTGACTGAGAGAACGAACCCCTAATCCACTCTCTTCAATTTTCTCCTCTCGCACTCTTTGTTCTCCTCTCTTCAGTTTTCACCGATCAAAACCAAAATCGGCAGCGATCATTAGTCCAAACTCCGTCGATTTTGATCAATTCGAGGAGAAGCAGCTCTATGGTAGGCGGGGTCAGGCGACTGAGGCGTAGCAAAACTTTTCTTCTTCCATCAATCGCGAGTGAGCGGGCCAATTATGCCTAGAAAAGTGAATAGAGGCAGCAGCGAAGCAACGTCAACTCACGAGTGAGGTAAGTTTTAGTTTCGATTTTTTGGAACTTTTTTGATTTTGTAGGGTTTTTTTTGAGTATGTAATGCGTTTTTTAGTATTTTATGTTTTATTGCAATTTTTTAATTTTTTAATTTTTTACTGTTTGGTTTTTTTTCCTTTTTAATTTTTTTTAGTTTTTTTTTGCCATTTTTGCAGCCAACTGAACAAGACGGAGTTGTTATCCATCCTTAAGCTGACAAGATGGAGTTGTGATTCAATTCTGCTATAAATTTCGGCAATCTCTTTCTTTTACATTCTTTTAATTCTTTTAATTTTTTGCAGTTTTTAATTGTTTTCAATTTTTTGCCATTTTTCCATAACGAAATGGAGCTATGATCCATTGTCAAGCTAACAATACGGAGTTATAATTCAATTCTACTCTAAATTTTGGTAATCTCTTTCATTTTCCTTCTTTTAATTGGAATCTATTATTTCATTTAGGAGTCAATTCTAGCTATATTTGAGTTAAAAATGGTTCGTAATTGGACCAAGAGATGAGTTACTTTGCAAGTCATCAAATGTTTTAAGAAGTTTCTAATTAAATATGAATATTAAAGCAAAATGATTTGTTATTGAGATCTGGTTAAATTTGAAAACCATTCAATGACTTAAAAAGTTTTATATGAAGTATAAAAGTTAAAAGCTTGTTATCCATCAAAATCTATAAATAGTGGTGATGATTCAAAGTTTACTGGAAATACTCTACACTTTAGTTCATTTTTTTCTACATCTTATTGATGGTTGAGATGATTATTTTACTTTTTTTAAAGATTAACAATTTTTTTAGGTAATCTGATGGAAATGAGACATGTATCATACATTGACATTTTAATTTCTAAATCTTATTTATATAGATAATAATCAATATAGTGTTTCATACCTATTATTGATACATTCACATGTTTAATTGATAATTTTCCTTTTTTATTTTATCAATAAACATTTGTCAATGTCGATTTTCATTTAATTTAAGGTATAGGATTTGTAGTCCTGTGAAAATGTTGTCCAGAGCTTCTAGTAAAAGTACTCCAAAAGGTGACCATTGCTGGGCATATGTAAAGCAAATGGATTGTAATAGTTCAGCTAAAATACAATGCAATTATTGTGACCAAATAGTTAATGAAGAAAAACCAATTTCAAGGCACATCTTGCGGGTAAAAAGGGAAATGTCCGACCATGTAATAGTGTTCCAAAAGATGTGAATTATAGGGTGAAAGATATTATTACGTAAACGAGCGCAAGGCTACCTGAGTTCAAGCATTAATGGATGATGTTAATATTAGGGAGGAAGATGCCTAAGAGGAACATGAAAGCGTCACTGGTAGTGAGTCTTCATCACATTCAAATGTTTTTTCTTTATTTAAGAAGATAATGCCAATTGATAAGTTCATAACTAAAACTCCAGAAGAATTGGATGTGGTTCTAAAAAACAAAGCAAACCACTATCGATTCAAAGAAAAAAAAAGAGGATGGAGAATTGATGCGATTATCACCTACAGGCGGAGGAGGCGCATGGCAGCTCCTGGGGCAGATCCGTAATTTCTGGGGGGTTTATGCAATTATGAAAGTTGAGAGGGCTTTTATGTAAAATTGCTATTTTTTGGGTTATAGCTAGGAGCCGGCCCTAGGGATGTTTTTTCATGCTTATTTTGAAGATTGAAACCCTAGGCCAAGGTGCCGTCTTGGAGAATTAGACTTTCTTCTCGTATATTTGTTTGTTCAAATCTGTAAGTATTATAAAAATCACTCTTTTCTCTTGTTTCCTCCACTAGAACCCCTATATTTCCACAAACAAGCCCTAGGATATATCAAAGTGGTATCAAAGCGGTCGATCCATGGCAAACACGAGGTCGAAAGATAAGCTAAATGCGTTAGAAGAGAATTGGCAAAAAAGATTGAAGGCGAGATCCATGAAGCGATTAAGAAGAGCGCCGACGACCAAAGGAGCGATTTTAATCGGTAGTTTATGTAGAGATCATGTGCTATGAAGAATAAACACTAGAGGGGGGTGAATAGTGTTTTATAGAATTATAAGGAATTTACGTCAAATAAAACCCTTCTTAACCAACAAATGCGGAATATAAGAAATGATCAACAACTCAAGCAAGAATGCAATGCTAACATGCAATGTACCCTGGTTCGGTGTCACCCAAGTCTCCCCGACTTGTTACTGGTGCCATAATCCAACAACACCCGGATCCCCTCCGGATACTCTAGTAAAACCACTAGAGCTTCCTTTAGCCCAATTGCGAAAACCCCACAAGTGCAATCGACCTACAATCGATGTCCGTGTATCCCACAACCCGGGAACACGCAAAAACCTTAATCCCACAACCTGGGACTAAGCACACTCTCACAAACCGAGAGCAAAACGAAATCTTGACTCCCACAACTTGGGATCAAGCCAATCCTCTCACCACCGTGAGTATACAACAAATATGAAGTATAAAGAATGAAATATAAAACTTCTTACCACAAAATCCTATGCCTTGAGAAATACTTACCAATGTAAGGCAAGAATGGATTTTGAGGAAGATGAGATCACCAAGCCCTAGCTCCACCAAGATGAGCAGCAATAGATGGATAGGGAGAAGTTGGTAACTTGTATTCAAGCTCTTAGCTTGAGAAGCTCACAAGGTATGAGAATCTCTCTTGAGGAATTAGGCTCAAATAGAAAGGGAGAGATTCTTGTGAGATGAGAGAGTTTTGAAATGGAGTTGAATGGCTCTTCTCAAAGATGTGAAAATGTCTCTAATATCAGCCTTGGATCCCTGGTTTGAAGCACTCAAACTTATATTGGGAAGAGACAAAACGGTCACAAAAATCGTGGCATTAAATGCCCCGGCTCTATTCTGAAGCTGCTTAATCGGTCTAAGAAGGATCACTGACCGATTAGTTTTGCAACTAGTCGGTCGGTGAACCTTCTTGGACCGACTAGAAGGAAGACAGCGAAGATATTGAAATCAAGAGATATGAGAACTAGTCGGTCTAAGAAGAAATATCAACCGACTAGTTTGACAACTAATCGGTCGATGAGCCTTCTAGGACCGACTAATTAGTCGATAGTGAAATCAAAGATTATGAAGAACTAGTCGATCTAAGAAGAAACGTCAACCGAGTAGTTTGACAACTAGTCGGTCGGTGAACCTTCTTGGACCGACTAATTAGTCAACAGTAAAGAAGTTGAATTTCACAAGGAAAACTAGTCGGTCTAAGAAGATACACCAACCAACTAGATCGTCATTTAGTCGGTCGGTGAACCTTCTTGGACCGACTAATTGGTCAACAAATGGTCTTGAATTGATTAGGATAACTAGTCGGTCTGAGAAGGATTTCCAACCGACTAAATCGTCATCTAGTCGGTCGGTGAACCTTCTTGGACCGACTAATTGATCAACAGTGAATGGGCTGAAACAAGCAAGGATATCTAGTCGGTTCAAGAAGGATTCCCAACCGATTAGATCGTCATCTAGTCGGTTGGTTCTTCTACTTGAACCAACTAAGATGCATATGAAGCCGAGAAATAAAGCGAAAAGCTTCGAGAAAGTTTCTGAGGGCTTCTAAGGCAATCCTAGAGATATGATATGAAAGTTATGAAGATTTCTAGGCAAGTACTACTCAAGGCTTAACATTCTACTAAACCGAAGCTAGAAGACAATAAAAGTAAACACGACAAACCATCTTCGAAGCTTCAACATGGAGAATCCGAATCCCTTGACTTCAAGAATACTCCTTGAGCTTCAACGAAGCTCCAGGCACAACGATCACGCGTTCTGAGGAAGTATTGGGACTTCACTTGAGATGAACAAATTACTTTGGCGACGATCTCCATAATTCTTCATAGACTTGAGTCTTTTAGTTGAATGACTTGAATATCTCCAACGTCATAGTCTTCGAAGCTTTTGATTCATCCATTCCTATCTTCTCTTTGGATTGAATCTCCATTCAT
Organism: Scilla litardierei; assembly: GCA_030789695.1. Taxonomy (NCBI): domain Eukaryota; kingdom Viridiplantae; phylum Streptophyta; class Magnoliopsida; order Asparagales; family Asparagaceae; genus Scilla; species Scilla litardierei. The sequence continues at coordinate 7,712 of JAULAV010005287.1, read as the reverse complement.
TTGTTGATGCCATTGGCTTGAGGTTAGAGGTATCCTTTGAGTTCTTCAAGCGAATGCTTCACCTTTGTTGATCTACCAAGTTCTCCCCTTGAATCAACACGTGTAGTCACTTTTGATCTTCTTGAATCTTTGGTGACTTTTTAGCTAACTGCAATCACAAGAGTTAGTCACAATGAGTTGTGTTTGATCATCATCAAAATCAAGGTGGAGAGTCCAATACTCAACAGTTTACGCTACTCATGGAAACCATGAACCAAAGGTTTGATGATTTGACGAATAAGGATCCCCAACAAGCCGAAACCCTAGATCTGGAGAAAAAGGCGAGGCCTTTAGTGAAAGGTAATGAGAAGATTGATCAGTTTCACGAAGGGCTTCTTTCGGATGCAGATCTAGTGACGAATGATGAAGATTTCAACTTCCACGAAGGCGAATGGGCACGACAGGAGATCCACGACATTCGAAGAAGCGAATGAGGCATCGAAGGAGCACGACGAGGACCACTGGGGGGCAGCATTCCCCCGGCAAACTGACAGGGCTTCCGTGGCCCCCTGGCTGTTCGCCAGGGGCCGTGCGGTGCCCTGGCGGCCCTCGCGGCCCCCTGGCGGCTCGTAAGGGCACGTCGGGCCCTCTGGCGAGCCCGCCAGGGCCCCTCCGGAGGCTCTCCAGGTGCCCGCGGGGGACGCAACGGCCCATCAGGGGCATCCTGAGCCCTTGGCGGCCCGCCGAGGCCCCCGACTGCTGGAGCCGGGTCGCCGACAACCTCTGGAGCCACAGGCGGCCCTTCGGGGGAGATATTGACAGCGCGGCGATGACGGTGAGAGGTTTGATGGTCCTCGGAATGATTAGGGAGCTGATTTCTACGACAGAGGACCTCAAGAGCGTGAGGCGGACTTGGAGGGCTATGATGGGTACTTGGAGGATGATCGCGGGTACTACGGAGATGAAGGAGCAGAATGGGGAGGATGAGCGTGGAATGTGAGAGATGGAAGCCCGGGATATGGGACACCACGCCATCCCCCATATCGATGACATGATTACCAGCAAGGGAGAGGAGCTCAAGTAGGGTTTTCTGTAGAAAACCAAGTTAGGAAGCTGAAGATGCCCATGTTCGAGGGAGAGGACCCAGATCCGTGGCTGTACAGAGTCAAGAGATACTTTGAGATATATATGGTATCTGAGGAGTGGCTTAAGGCCGTTAGGGTCTGCCTGGAAGGGGAGGCGTTGTCGTGGTATCGATGGACGCAGCAGGACCAGCCTTTCCGCACGTGGGAGGAGTTTATTGCACTCTTGATGGAGCGATTTGGGGAGGTACATGCTGTCAATGCATTTGAGAGACTGTATGCTTTGAGGCATGATGGGCCAGTGAGGAAATTTATCAAGAAGTTCGAGATACTGGTGAATCGGATCAATGGAGTGTCGAGTGTCACTAGAGGGGTGTTTCATGAAGGAGTTGAAGCCAACTATCAGATCAGAGGTGAGGGCACATATACCGACGAGTCTGTGAGATTGCATGAGTCTGGCGAGGATTATGGAGGACGGCTTGGACTAGGAAGGAAGGCCCACAGGGCTTGGGGAGGATCCTCTTTTCGGGGGCAGGCGCCTGTAGGGGGCCGAGGGTGGCCACTGGAGGAGCATCCGCAATTTGGGCAGGAGTCAACAAGGAGAAGGGGTCTGAGGCACAACTAGGGGCAGATACGACAGATGACTGAGGCTAAGATTAGGAAGAAGAGAGCCAATGGATTGTGTTTCAAGTGTGATAAGAAGTTTTCTCCTGGACACTGGTGTGGTGACCGTAGATTGCAAATACTGATAGTGACTGACGAGGAGGGCGGGGAGGACGTGATAGAGTTGGAGGCTGACGAGGAGGATCAGGAGCACCCACATTTGGACCTGGCGAAGGTTTCTCTCAACTCGGTGGTGGGGTTGTCTACGAATCACACCATGAAGTTGGTAGGACATATTGCAAAGTTGGAGGTGGCGGTACTGGTCGATAGTGGGGCTACCGACAATTTCATTTCCCGCCGGCTGGTGGAGAGGCTGAGTCTGGAGATCAGCAATATATGCAGGTTTGGAGTGGTGCTGGGGAAAGACCAGGTGACACAGAGTAGTGGCATATGTAGAGACTTGCTTCTGACGATCCAGTGGGTTCAGATCGTAGCCGATTTCCTTCCGTTAGAGCTAGGGAGTACAGATATCATCTTGGGGATGAAGTGGTTGCAGACCCTCGGAGACAAGAAGACCAATTGGTGGTTCCTCGGGCTGGAGTATCAGGAGGGGGGACTGACCGTAGTCTTGCAGGGGGACCCCGGTCTATGTCGTTCCCGAGTTTCTTATAGAGCCATGACTAGAGCACTTTAGTCGACAGGAGGAGGATTCTTGGTGGAGATTCATGGCATGTCATTAGAGGAGGACGATGAGCGAGGAGAGCAAGAGTTGGCACCGGAGTTGGAGGAGCTGCTTAGCCAGTTTTAGGAGGTTTTTCAGACCCCGCATGGTCTTCCACCGCCACGAGACCACATCATGATATTTTCTTAAGGAATGGAGTTTCCCCTATCAGTGTGTGACCATACCGATACCCCCAGGTGCAGAAGGATGAGGTAGAGAGGATGGTGGGGGAGATGTTGCAGGTAGGGGTAATCCAGCCGAATGTGAATCCATTTTCTTGCCCAGTCCTGCTCAATCCATTTTCTTGCCCAGTCCTGCTCGTGAAGAAGAAAGACGGCATCTGGCGCTTCTGTGTGGATTACCGAGCCCTAAATAAGGAGACAGTGCCAGATAAATTCCCGATTCCAGTGATTGATGAGTTGCTTGACGAGCTGCATGGTGCTACAGTGTTTTCGAAGATAGATCTGAAGTCCAGGTACCACCAGATACGGATGAGGACAGCAGATGTTCATAAGACGGCGTTCAGAATGCATGAGGGACACTACGAGTTTCTAGTCATGCCATTTGGGCTGATGAACGCCCCTAGGACATTCCAGGCCTTGATGAACAAGGTCTTCCGCCCCTACTTACGGAAGTTTGTACTGGTATTTTTTGACGATATTCTTATTTACAACAGTACTTTGGAAGAGCATGTAAGACACTTGCAGGTGGTGTTAGATGTATGCCAACAGAAAGAAGTGTCTTTTTGGGCAGTCTCATGTGGAGTATTTGGGTCATGTGGTATCAGCAAAGGGGGTGGCGACAGATAGGTCGAAGATTGTTGCCATGCTAGATTGGCCCCGCCCTACGACACTGCGAGGATTGCGATGGTTCTTAGGCCTGACGGTATACTATCAAAAGTTTGTCCATGGGTAAAGCACGATTGCTTTGCCATTGACGGAGCAGTTGAAGAATGATGACTTTCATTGGGGAGGGGAGGCGACCAGGGCGTTCGCGGCCATGCAGCAGGCAATGACGATCGTGCACATACTAGTCTTGCCTGATTTCAGCAGGCTATTTGTGGTGGAGACAGCCGCGTCAGGATATAGTTTGGGGGCGGTTCTTATGCAGGATCAGCGGTCGGTGGCCTACTTTAGCCAGGTGATGTCAGCCCGAGCACGACTGAAGTCAATGTATGAGAGGGAGCTGATGGCGATAATACTATCTATACAGAAGTGGCGTCCTTATCTGTTGGGGAGAAAATTTGTGGTACGAACCGATCAGTGGAGCATTACCTCTTGGAGCAGCGCATGGTTACATAGGAGCATCAGAAGTGGCTCTCCAAGTTGGTGCACTACCAGTTCGAGATTCAGTACAGGCCAGTCTTGGAGAACAAGGTAACGGATACCTTGTCTCGCAGAGAGAAAGTAGCGAAGGTGGCGATGAATTTTGTACTGATATTGCTTGAGTGAGAGCCTCAGGCGCGTGAGATAGAGGCTGATGAGGGGCTAACTGTGATACATGAGGTGTTACAGCGGGGATTTAGAGATTATCCTGGTTACACACCGAGTGAGTATAGATTGATGTACCATGGGCGATTGGTTCTATCGCGGGGTCTTTCCATGTACCGATGATTTTTCAGGAGTTTCATGGCAGCTCGGTGGGGGTCATTCATAGGTGCAGCAGACTTACAAGAGGATGGACATGGAGTTGTATTGGCCAGGGATGAAAATGGACATCTCACGTCTAGTAACGGAGTGTGACGTCTGCCAGCGTCACAAATATCTGGTGATGGCTCCCGCAGGACTACTTCAACCATTAGCCTTGCCAGAGAGAGTCAGTGAGGACATTAGCATGGATTTTATTGAGGGGCTACCGAGGTCGGAGGGCTTCACTGTCATACTTATCGTGGTGGACCGCCTCAGCAAGTACGCCCATTTTATTCCCCTAAGGCAGCCATACACAGCAGTGACGGTAGCCTCAGCTTTCATGAAGTAGTTCGCTTGCATGGGGTTTCCTACCTCCATTGTATCAGACCAAGACAAGGTTTTCTTGAGTAGCTTTTGGAGGGAATTATTCAAGGTACATGGGACCACTTTGAGGAGGAACATGGCTTATCACCCGCAGACAGATGGCCAGACGGAGGTGGTCAACAGAAGCGTGGAGACATATATGAGATGTTTTGCATCAAAGTCGCCGAAGCAGTGGATGAAGTGATTGGCGTGGGCGGAATACTGGTGCAATACCTTTTACCACTCGGTAATGCAGAGCACCCATTTCGCATCCTTTATGGGCGTGACCCTCTCCATTTGATAAACTACAGCCATGTTACAACATATGTGTCTCATGTGGATGAGCATTGGAGGAGAGAGATAAGATGTTAGAGGAGCTGAAGCGACACTTGTTGAGAGCACATCAGATCTGAAGATCAGGGCAGACATGCACAAGAGAAATGTGCATTTTGAGGTAGGCGATAAGGTGTATCTGAAGCTGCGGCCGTATAGACAGAAGACATTGGCACGTAGGAACAACGAAAAGCTGGCGGCTCGTTATTACGGTCCTTTTGAAGTGGTGGCCAAGATGGGAAAGGTGGCATATCGCTTACAGCTGCATGCTACGTTCACCATCCACCTGGTATTCCACGTGTCCCAGCTACGGCGTGTTATTGGAGACCACACTTTGTCACCTACTCTTCCACCCACCCAGATCGAGGATATGGAGGTATTGCTAGAGCCACAGGAGGTCAAGGGTGCCCACCAGAGTGCAGCAGGAGTTCAGGAGGTGCTTATCAGGTGGCGTGGACTGTCCGATTATGATGCTACATGGGAGTCTCGGGAGGTGATCCGATAGTAGTTCTCTGACTTCCACCTTGAGTACAAGGTGGCTTTTTAGGGGAATAATGATGCGATTATCACCAACAGGCAGAGGAGGCGTGCGACAGCTCCCAGGGTAGATCCGTAATTTCTGGGGTTTTAATGCAATTATGAAAGTTGGGGGGCTTTTATGTAAAATTGCTATTTTTGGGTTATAGCTAGGAGCCGGCCATATAGATGTTTTTTCATGCTTATTTTGGAGATTGAAACCCTAGGCCAAGGTGCCGTCTTGGAGAATTAGACTTTCTTCTCGAATAGAAAGTTAGGATATCTCCCCATCTCAAATCGGGGCTTATCCGTGTGTTGTTCAGATATGAAAGTATTATAAAAATCCCTCTTTTCTCTTGTTTCGTCCACTAAAACCCCTATTTTCCATAAACAAGAACTAGGATCTATCAAGAATACAATTAGATATATACCGATGTGGTTATTTGAAGCTGAAATGTTTCACAGCCGCACCCCTTGGATCATTTCAACAAATGTTGCATGTCATCGGTCAATTTGGACCATTCTTGGACGCGACAACTTTGTATGAGCTAGGGGGACATGTCTTGAAAAGGAAATGAAGGAGACACATGAAAGATTAGATCATTTAAAGAGAATTGTGTAGGATCCCTGAGGGATATACCCTACACTACTAGGCAACACACACTAGAGAGGGTGAATATTGTAGTGGCACAATTAAGCTAATAATAAAATTCTTACAAATGCAGAATTAAAAAGGCAAGACAATTAGCAAACCACAAAAGAAAACAAACACAAACACAGCAATATATTCTGGTTCGGTTAAGCCTACTCCAGCTCTTCACTCTTTTCAGAGTATCATGGTTTTGCACTATAAGGCTTTTCCAAGCCAACCCAATACAACACACACTTTTCTAAGAGCCATTCTTTTCCAAGAGCCACTCTTTTTCAAGAGCTTATCTTTTTCAAGATAGCACACAATCTTTTCCAAGATTGCCAACCCTATTCCTAGGGAATCACCTCTCCTTCCAAAGAGAACACTTCTACAACCCGGAAGCTAGGTTTCAACAAATGAAATGAAATAAAATACAATCTTCTTATTGTCTTGATTAAATGTACTTACTGGACATGAAGTATAGAGGCAAATAAAGATTGATGTCCAAGTGCTCGATATGAAGCTTGATGCACTAGTGGACTACCCTTGAGCTTTTGAGATCAAATCAACATGAAAGAAGCTCTAGGGGTTTGAGAGAGATGAAGAGATGAAAACTTAGCACTTAATTTTTGGCTCTCAAATGATCTCTTTGTTGTGTGTATTGGTGCCAATAACTCCCTCACAATGGGGTATAAAACTCTCTCAAAAGGGCATAAAACCAAGAAAACAGCAAATATAAACGGACAAATTTCTCAGCGACCAGACGTCTGGAGAAGGGTGATCATACGCCTGAAAAACTGTGCAGTCGTCTGGTCCTTCATCAGACGACTATCACGAGATGGCATACGAAAGAATTGAAAGCCAATCTCCAAGCAACATACGTCTAAAGAACACTTGTCAGGCTGATGCACTTTTCAGTCGTCTGGCAAGTCTTCTTCAGACGGCTGTACAAATGTGGGACAAAAAACAGAAAGTTGTGAAAACTAGTCTCACTGGCTCATGCGTCTGGAGTTCACTTACCAGACATCTGGGCAATTGTTCAGACGTCTGGTAAGGTATCTTCAGACAACTGACATAGCTAAGGTTTTTGGCCAAACAAAATATGGATACGCCAGTCGTTTGGTGAAAGTAAACCAGGTGTCTGGTCCTAGGCTAAAAACACACTATAGAGTGTTTTGGCCAAAGAACCTATTGGTATGAGTTCTAAAATATTCCTAAGGTTTCCTATGATGGAAAATGATGCAAATGAATGTGTGTGTGCATCTAATCAAGGCATACAAATATTATACTGAAGAAAGAACAAAATACATAAAAAATCATAAAAGATTTACAATGAGATACATGATTCTTCATGGCTTCAATACTCCATTGCTTTATGCCTTAAATCCATCAACCCATCTTGGATTCATCATCCTAAGAATCACAATGACTCTATGAAGATACCAAGACCATACTGCTAATAGCGTCCAAATTTTGCTCTTACGCTGGAATCTTCAAAACCCAATTTAGATGAATCTGTGATTTAACCATGTATAGTCATTAGTATTACCATAATGTGGTGATCATCATCAAAACCATATTGGCCTTAATGGCCAATATCTAACACATAGTAGCATTCATAGATGTCCTCTTATGACCGATGCTTGGTCGGATCGGAATCAACGGAGCATTATGAACATAAAAATACACTGCCCAGCGGTTATTGCTTTTTTGAACTTTGAAGATGTTTTGACAGAGCGACATAGTGGGGCATTTATTTATAATTTACACACAGCCATAGATAAGATGGGAGAAGAAAACGTGGTTTAGATAATTACAGATAATCTTCCAATGACATGGCAGCATCGAGAATGCTA
>JAULAV010005285.1:0-55195 GCA_030789695.1 Scilla litardierei | reverse complement strand
CAAATATCTCTTTTCCAATATCTCTTATCCAATTTCTCTTCATAACATCCCTCTTTTATAATATAGATATCTCTTATCCAATTTCTCTTTTCCAATATCTCTTATCCAATTTCTCTTGATAACATCCCTCTTTTATAATATAGATATCTCTTATCCAATTTCTCTTTTCCAATATCTCTTATCCAATTTCTCTTGATAACATCCCTCTTTTATAATATAGATATCTCTTATCCAATTTCTCTTTTCCAATATCTCTTATCCAATTTCTCTTAATTACATCCCTCTTTTATAATATAGATATCTCTTATCCAATTTCTCTTTTCCAATATCTCTTATCCAATTTCTCTTGATAACATCCCTCTTTTATAATATAGATATCTCTTATCCAATTTCTCATGTCCAATATCTCTTATCCAATTTCTCTTGATAACATCCCTCTTTTATAATATAGATATCTCTTATCCAATTTCTCTTTTCCAATATCTCTTATCCAATTTCTCTTGATAACATCCCTCTTTTATAATATAGATATCTCTTATCCAATTTCTCTTTTCCAATATCTCTTATTCAATTTCTCTTGATAACATCCCTCTCTTATAATATAGATATCTTTTATCCAATTTCTCTTGTCCAATATCTCTTATCCAATTTCTCTTGATAACATCCCTCTTTTATAATATAGATATCTCTTATCCAATTTCTCTTTTCCAATATCTCTTATCCAATTTCTCTTGATAACATCCAACTTTTATAATATAGATATCTCTTATCCAATTTCTCTTTTCCAATATCTCTTATCCAATTTCTCTTGATAACATCCCTCTTTTATAATATAGATATCTCTTATCCAATTTCTCTTTTCCAATATCTCTTATCCAATTTCTCTTGATAACATCCCTCTTTTATAATATAGATATCTCTTATCCAATTTCTCTTTTCCAATATCTCTTATCCAATTTCTCTTGATAACATCCATCTTTTATAATATAGATATCTCTTATCCAATTTCTCTTTTCCAATATCTCTTATCCAATTTCTCTTGATAACATCCCTCTTTTATAATATAGATATCTCTTATCCACTTTCTCTTTTCCAATTTCTCTTGATAACATCCCTCTTTTATAATATAGATATCTCTTATCCACTTTCTCTTGTCCAATATATCTTATCCAATTTCTCTTGATAACATCCCTCTTTTATAATATAGATATCTCTTATCCAATTTCTCTTTTCCAATATCTCTTATCCAATTTCTCTTGATAACATCCCTCTTTTATAATATTGATATCTCTTATCCAATTTCTCTTGATAACATCCCTCTCTTATAATATAGATATCTCTTATCAAATTTCTCTTTTCCAATATCTCTTATCCAATTTCTCTTCATAACATCCCTCTTTTATAATATAGATATCTCTTATCCAATTTCTCTTTTCAAATATCTCTTATCCAATTTCTCTTGATAACATCCCTCTTTTATAATATAGATATCTCTTATCAAATTTCTCTTTTCCAATATCTCTTATCCAATTTCTCTTGATAACATCCCTCTTTTAAAATATAGATATCTCTTTTCCAATTTCTCTTGATAACATCCCTCTCTTGTAATATAGATATCTCTTATCCAATTTCTCTTGTCCAATATCTATAATCCAATTTCTCTTGATAACATCCCTCTCTTATAATATAGACATCCCTTATCCAATTTCTCTTGTCCAATATCTATAATCCAATTTCTCTTGATAACATCCCTCTTTTATAATTTAGATATCTCTTATCCAATTTCTTTTTTCCAATATCTCTTATCCAATTTCTCTTGATAACATCCCTCTTTTATAATATAGATATCTCTTATCCAATTTCTCTTTTCCAATATCATCCCTCTCTTATAATATAGATATCTCTTATCCAATTTCTCTTGTCCAATATCTCTTATCCAATTTCTCTTGATAACATCCCTCTTTTATAATATAGATATCTCTTATCCAATTTATCTTTTCCAATATCTCTTATCCAATTTCTCTTGATATCATCCCTCTTTTATAATATAGATATCACTTATCCAATTTCTCTTTTCCACTATCTCTTATCCAATTTCTCTTGATAACATCCCTCTTTTATAATATAGATATCTCTTATCCAATTTCTCTTTTCCAATATCATCCCTCTCTTATAATATAGATATCTCTTATCCAATTTCTCTTGTCCAATATCTCTTATCCAATTTCTCTTGATAACATCCCTCTTTTATAATATAGATATCTCTTATCCACTTTCTCTTTTCCAATATCTCTTATACAATTTCTCTTGATAACATCCCTCTTTTATAATATAGATATCTCTTATCCAATTTCTCTTGTCCAATATATCTTATCCAATTTCTCTTGATAACATCCCTCTTTTATAATATAGATATCTCTTATCCAATTTCTCATGTCCAATATTTCTTATCCAATTTCTCTTGATAACATCTATCTTTTATAATATAGATATCTATTATCCAATTTCTCTTGATAACATCCCCCTCTTATAATATAGATATCTCTTATCCAATTTCTCTTGTCCAATGTCTCTTATCCAATTTCTCTTGATAACATACCTCTTTTATAATATAGATATCTCTTATCCAATTTCTCTTTTCCAATATCTCTTATCCAATTTCTCTTGATAACATCCATCTTTTATAATATAGATATCTCTTATCCAATTTCTCTTTTCCAATATCTCTTATCCAATTTCTCTTGATAACATCCCTCTTTTATAATATAGATATCTCTTATCCAATTTCTCTTTTCCAATATCTCTTATCCAATTTCTCTTGATAACATCCCTCTTTTATAATATAGATATCTCTTATCCAATTTCTCTTTTCCAATATCTCTTATCCAATTTCTCTTGATAACATCCCTCTTTTATAATATAGATATCTCTTATCCAATTTCTCTTTTCCAATATCTCTTATCCAATTTCTCTTGATAACATCCCTCTTTTATAATATAGATATCTCTTATCCAATTTCTCTTGTCCAATATCTCTTATCCAATTTCTCTTGATAACATCCAACTTTTATAATATAGATATCTCTTATCCAATTTCTCTTTTCCAATATCTCTTATCCAATTTCTCTTGATAACATCCCTCTTTTATAATATAGATATCTCTTATCCACTTTCTCTTTTCCAATTTCTCTTGATAACAACCCTCTTTTATAATATAGATATTTCTTATCCACTTTCTCTTGTCCAATATATCTTATCCAATTTCTCTTGATAACATCCCTCTTTTATAATATAGATATCTCTTATCCAATTTCTCTTTTCCAATATCTCTTATCCAATTTCTCTTGATAACATCCCTCTTTTATAATATTGATATCTCTTATCCAATTTCTCTTGATAACATCCCTCTCTTATAATATAGATATCTCTTATCAAATTTCTCTTTTCCAATATCTCTTATCCAATTTCTCTTCATAACATCCCTCTTTTATAATATAGATATCTCTTATCCAATTTCTCTTTTCAAATATCTCTTATCCAATTTCTCTTGATAACATCCCTCTTTTATAATATAGATATCTCTTATCAAATTTCTCTTTTCCAATATCTCTTATCCAATTTCTCTTGATAACATCCCTCTTTTAAAATATAGATATCTCTTTTCCAATTTCTCTTGATAACATCCCTCTCTTGTAATATAGATATCTCTTATCCAATTTCTCTTGTCCAATATCTATAATCCAATTTCTCTTGATAACATCCCTCTCTTATAATATAGATATCCCTTATCCAATTTCTCTTGTCCAATATCTATAATCCAATTTCTCTTGATAACATCCCTCTTTTATAATTTAGATATCTCTTATCCAATTTCTTTTTTCCAATATCTCTTATCCAATTTCTCTTGATAACATCCCTCTTTTATAATATAGATATCTCTTATCCAATTTCTCTTTTCCAATATCATCCCTCTCTTATAATATAGATATCTCTTATCCAATTTCTCTTGTCCAATATCTCTTATCCAATTTCTCTTGATAACATCCCTCTTTTATAATATAGATATCTCTTATCCAATTTATCTTTTCCAATATCTCTTATCCAATTTCTCTTGATATCTTCCCTCTTTTATAATATAGATATCACTTATCCAATTTCTCTTTTCCACTATCTCTTATCCAATTTCTCTTGATAACATCCCTCTTTTATAATATAGATATCTCTTATCCAATTTCTCTTTTCCAATATCATCCCTCTCTTATAATATAGATATCTCTTATCCAATTTCTCTTGTCCAATATCTCTTATCCAATTTCTCTTGATAACATCCCTCTTTTATAATATAGATATCTCTTATCCACTTTCTCTTTTCCAATATCTCTTATACAATTTCTCTTGATAACATCCCTCTTTTATAATATAGATATCTCTTATCCAATTTCTCTTGTCCAATATATCTTATCCAATTTCTCTTGATAACATCCCTCTTTTATAATATAGATATCTCTTATCCAATTTCTCATGTCCAATATTTCTTATCCAATTTCTCTTGATAATATAGATATCTATTATCCAATTTCTCTTGATAACATCCCCCTCTTATAATATAGATATCTCTTATCCAATTTCTCTTGTCCAATGTCTCTTATCCAATTTCTCTTGATAACATACCTCTTTTATAATATAGATATCTCTTATCCAATTTCTCTTTTCCAATATCTCTTATCCAATTTCTCTTGATAACATCCATCTTTTATAATATAGATATCTCTTATCCAATTTCTCTTTTCCAATATCTATTATCCAATTTCTCTTGATAACATCCATCTTTTATAATATAGATATCTCTTATCCAATTTCTCTTTTCCAATATCTCTTATCCAATTTCTCTTGATAACATCCCCCTTTTATAATATAGATATCTCTTATCCAATTTCTCTTTTCCAAAATCTCTTATCCAATTTCTCTTGATAACATCCCTCTTTTATAATATAGATATCTCTTATCCAATTTCTCTTTTCCAATATCGCTTATCCAATTTCTCTTGATAACATCCCTCTTTTATAATATAGATATCTCTTATCCAATTTCTCTTTTCCAATATCTCTTATCCAATTTCTCTTGATAACATCCAACTTTTATAATATAGATATCTCTTATCCAATTTCTCTTTTCCAATATCTCTTATCCAATTTCTCTTGATAACATCCCTCTTTTATATTATAGATATCTCTTATCCAATTTCTCTTTTCCAATATCTCTTATCCAATTTCTCTTGATAACATCCCTCTTTTATAATATAGATATCTCTTATCCAATTTCTCTTTTCCAATATCTCGTATCCAATTTCTCTTGATAACATCCCTCTTTTATAATATAGATATCTCTTATCCAATTTCTAATGTCCAATATCTCCTATCCAATTTCTCTTGATAACATCCCTCTTTTATAATATAGATATCTCTTATCCAATTTCTCTTGATAACAACCCTCTTTTATAATATAGATATCTCTTATCCAATTTCTCTTTTCCAATATCTCTTATCCAATTTCTCTTAATAACATCCCTCTTTTATAATATAGATATCTTTTATCCAATTTCTCTTTTCCAATATCTCTTATCCAATTTCTCTTGATAACATCCTCTTTTATAATATAGATATCTCTTTTCCAATTTCTCTTTTCCAATATCTCTTATCCAATTTCTCTTGATAACATCCCTCTTTTATAATATAGATATCTCTTATCCAATTTCTCTTTTCCAATATTATCCCTCTCTTATAATATAGATATCTCTTATCCAATTTCTCTTGTCCAATATTTCTTATCCAATTTCTCTTGATAACATCCCTCTTTTATAATATAGATATCTCTTATATACTTTCTCTTTTCCAATATCTCTTATCCAATTTCTCTTGATAACATCTCTCTTTTATAATATATATATCTCTTATCCAATTTCTCTTGTCCAATATCTCTTATCCAATTTCTCTTGATAACATCCATCTTTTATAATATAGATATCTCTTATCCAATTTCTCATGTCCAATATTTCTTATCCAATTTCTCTTGATAACATCCCTCTTTTATAATATAGATATCTCTTATCCAATTTATCTTGATAACATCCCTCTTTTATAATAGAGATATCTCTTATCCAATTTCTCTTTTCCAATATCTCTTATCCAATTTCTCTTGATAACATCCCTCTTTTATAATGTAGATATCTCTTATCCAATTTCTCTTTTCCAATATCTCTTATCCAATTTCTCTTGATAACATCCCTCTTTTATAATTTAGATATCTCTTATCCAATTTCTCTTGTCCAATATCTCTTATCCAAGTTCTCTTGATAACATCCCTCTTTTATAATAAGCATATCTCTTATCCAATTTCTCATGTCCAATATCTCTTATCCAATTTCTCTTGATAACATCCCTCTTTTATAATATAGATATCTCTTATCCAATTTCTCTTTTCCAAAATCTCTTATCCAATTTCTCTTGATAACATCCCCCTCTTATAATATAGATATCTCTTATCCAATTTCTCTTTTCCAATGTCTCTTATCCAATTTCTCTTGATAACATCCATCTTTTATAATATAGATATCTCTTATCCAATTTCTCTTTTCCAATATCTATTATCCAATTTCTCTTGATAACATCCATCTTTTATAATATAGATATCTCTTATCCAATTTCTCTTTTCCAATATCTCTTATCCAATTTCTCTTGATAACATCCCTCTTTTATAATATAGATATCTCTTATCCAATTTCTCTTTTCCAATATCTCTTATCCAATTTCTCTTGATAACATCCCTCTTTTATAATATAGATATCTCTTATCCAATTTCTCTTTTCCAATATCTCTTATCCAATTTCTCTTGATAACATCCCTCTTTTATAATATAGATATCTCTTATCCAATTTCTCTTTTCCAATATCTCTTATCCAATTTCTCTTGATAACATCCCTCTTTTATAATATAGATATCTCTTATCCAATTTCTCTTTTCCAATATCTCTTATCCAATTTCTCTTGATAACATCCCTCTTTTATAATATAGATATCTCTTATCCAATTTCTCTTTTCCAATATCTCTTATCCAATTTCTCTTGATAACATCCCTCTTTTATAATATAGATATCTCTTATCCAATTTCTCTTTTCCAATATCGCTTATCCAATTTCTCTTGATAACATCCCTCTTTTATAATATAGATATCTCTTATCCAATTTCTCTTTTCCAATATCTCTTATCCAATTTCTCTTGATTACATCCAACTTTTATAATATAGATATCTCTTATCCAATTTCTCTTTTCCAATATCTCTTATCCAATTTCTCTTGATAACATCCAACTTTTATAATATAGATATCTCTTATCCAATTTCTCTTTTCCAATATCTCTTATCCAATTTCTCTTGATAACATCCCTCTTTTATAATATAGATATCTCTTATCCACTTTCTCTTTTCCAATATCTCTTATCCAATTTCTCTTGATAACATCCCTCTTTTATAATATAGATATCTCTTATCCACTTTCTCTTGTCCAATATATCTTATCCAATTTCTCTTGATAACATCCCTCTTTTATAATATAGATATCTCTTATCCAATTTCTCTTGATTACATCCCTCTTTTATAATATAGATATCTCTTATCCAATTTCTCTTGTCCAATATCTCTTATCCAATTTCTCTTGATAACATCCCTCTTTTATAATATAGATATCTCTTATCAAATATCTCTTTTCCAATATCTCTTATCCAATTTCTCTTCATAACATCCCTCTTTTATAATATAGATATCTCTTATCCAATTTCTCTTTTCCAATATCTCTTATCCAATTTCTCTTGATAACATCCCTCTTTTATAATATAGATATCTCTTATCAAATTTCTCTTTTCCAATATCTCTTATCCAATTTCTCTTGATAACATCCCTCTTTTAAAATATAGATATCTCTTATCCAATTTCTCTTGTCCAATATCTCTTATCCAATTTCTCTTGATAACATCTCTCTTTTATAATATAGATATCTCTTATCCAATTTCTCTTTTCCAATTTCTCTTATCCAATTTCTCTTGATAACATCCCTCTTTTATAATATAGATATCTCTTATCCAATTTCTATTTTCCAATATCTCTTATCCAATTTCTCTTAATTACATCCCTCTTTTATAATATAGATATCTCTTATCCAATTTCTCTTTTCCAATATCTCTTATCCAATTTCTCTTGATAACATCCCTCTTTTATAATATAGATATCTCTTATCCAATTTCTCATGTCCAATATCTCTTATCCAATTTCTCTTGATAACATCCCTCTTTTATAATATAGATATCTCTTATCCAATTTCTCTTTTCCAATATCTCTTATCCAATTTCTCTTGATAACATCCCTCTTTTATAATATAGATATCTCTTATCCAATTTCTCTTTTCCAATATCTCTTATTCAATTTCTCTTGATAACATCTCTCTTTTATAATATAGATATCTCTTATCCAATTTCTCTTTTCCAATATCTCTTATCCAATTTCTCTTGATAACATCTCTCTTTTATAATATAGATATCTCTTTTCCAATTTCTCTTGATAACATCCCTCTCTTATAATATAGATATCTCTTATCCAATTTCTATTGTCCAATATCTCTTATCCAATTTCTCTTGATAACATCCCTCTTTTATAATATTGATATCTCTTATCCAATTTCTCTTTTCCAATATTTCTTATCCAATTTCTCTTGATAACATCCCTCTTTTATAATATAGATATCTCTTTTCCAATTTCTCTTGATAACATCCCTCTCTTATAATATAGATATCTCTTATCCAATTTCTCTTGTCCAATATCTATAATCCAATTTCTCTTGATAACATCCCTCTCTTATAATATAGATATCCCTTATCCAATTTCTCTTGTCCAATATCTATAATCCAATTTCTCTTGATAAGATCCCTCTTTTATAAATAGATATCTCTTATCCAATTTCTCTTTTCTAATATCTCTTATCCAATTTCTCTTGATAACATCCCTCTTTTATAATATAGATATCTCTTATCCAATTTCTCTTTTCCAATATCATCCCTCTCTTATAATATAGATATCTCTTATCCAATTTCTCTTGTCCAATATCTCTTATCCAATTTCTCTTGATAACATCCCACTTTTATAATATAGATATCTCTTATCCAATTTCTCTTTTCCAATATCTCTTATCCAATTTCTCTTGATATCATCCCTCTTTTATAATATAGATATCTCTTATCCAATTTATCTTTTCCACTATCTCTTATCCAATTTCTCTTGATAACATCCCTCTTTTATAATATAGATATCTCTTATCCAATTTCTCTTTTCCAATATCATCCCTCTCTTATAATATAGATATCTCTTATCCAATTTCTCTTGTCCAATATCTCTTATCCAATTTATCTTGATAACATCCCTCTTTTATAATATAGATATCTCTTATCCACTTTCTCTTTTCCAATATCTTTTATCCAATTTCTCTTGATAACATCCCTCTTTTATAATATAGTTATCTCTTATCCAATTTCTCTTGTCCAATATATCTTATCCAATTTCTCTTGATAACATCCCTCTTTTATAATATAGATATCTCTTATCCAATTTCTCATGTCCAATATTTCTTATCCAATTTCTCTTGATAACTTCCCTCTTTTATAATATAGATATCTCTTATCCAATTTCTCTTGATAACATCTCCCTCTTATAATATAGATATCTCTTATCCAATTTCTCTTGTCCAATATTTCTTATCCAATTTCTCTTGATAACATCCCTCTTTTATAATATAGATATCTCTTATCCAATTTCTCTTTTACAATATCTCTTATCCAATTTCTCTTGATAACATTCATCTTTTATAATATAGATATCTCTTATCAAATTTCTCTTTTCCAATATCTCTTATCCAATTTCTCTTGATAACATCCCTCTTTTATATTATAGATATCTCTTATCCAATTTCTCTTTTCCAATATCTCTTATCCAATTTCTCTTGATAACATCCCTCTTTTATAATATTGATATCTCTTATCCAATTTCTCTTTTCCAATATCTCTTATCCAATTTCTCTTGATAACATCCCTCTTTTATAATATAGATATCTCTTATCCAATTTCTCTTTTCCAATATTTCTTATCCAATTTCTCTTGTTAACATCCCTCTTTTATAATATAGATATCTCTTATCCAATTTCTCTTTTCCAATATCGCTTATCCAATTTCTCTTGATAACATCCCTCTTTTATAATATAGATATCTCTTATCCAATTTCTCTTTTCCAATATCTCTTATCCAATTTCTCTTGATAACATCCAACTTTTATAATATAGATATCTCTTATCCAATTTCTCTTTTCCAATATCTCTTATCCAATTTCTCTTGATAACATCCCTCTTTCATAATATAGATATCTCTTATCCAATTTCTCTTTTCCAATATCTCTTATCCAATTTCTCTTGATAACATCCCTCTTTTAAAATATAGATATCTCTTATCCAATTTCTCTTGTCCAATATCTCTTATCCAATTTCTCTTGATAACATCCTTCTTTTACAATATAGATATCTCTTATCCAATTTCTCTTTTCCAATATCTCTTATCCAATTTCTCTTGATAACATCCCTCTTTTATAATATTGATATCCCTTATCCAATTTCTCTTGATAACATCCCTCTTTTAAAATATAGATATCTGTTATCCAATTTCTCTTGTCCAATTTCTCTTATCCAATTTCTCTTGATAACAACCCTCTTTTACAATATAGATATCTCTTATCCAATTTCTCTTTTCCAATATCTCTTATCCAATTTCTCTTGATAACATCCCTCTTTTATAATATTGATATCTCTTATTCAATTTCTCTTGATAACATCCCTCTCTTATAATATAGATATCTCTTATCAAATTTCTCTTTTCCAATATCTCTTATCCAATTTCTCTTCATAACATCCCTCTTTTATAATATAGATATCTCTTATCCAATTTCTCTTTTCAAATATCTCTTATCCAATTTCTCTTGATAACATCCCTCTTTTATAATATAGATATCTCTTATCAAATTTCTCTTTTCCAATATCTCTTATCCAATTTCTCTTGATAACATCCCTCTTTTAAAATATAGATATCTCTTTTCCAATTTCTCTTGATAACATCCCTCTCTTATAATATAGATATCTCTTATCCAATTTCTCTTGTCCAATATCTATAATCCAATTTCTCTTGATAACATCCCTCTCTTATAATATAGATATCCCTTATCCAATTTCTCTTGTCCAATATCTATAATACAATTTCTCTTGATAACATCCCTTTTTTATAATTTAGATATCTCTTATCCAATTTCTCTTTTCCAATATCTCTTATCCAATTTCTCTTGATAACATCCCTCTTTTATAATATAGATATCTCTTATCCAATTTCTCTTTTCCAATATCATCCCTCTCTTATAATATAGATATCTCTTATCCAATTTCTCTTGTCCAATATCTCTTATCCAATTTCTCTTGATAACATCCCTCTTTTATAATATAGATATCTCTTATCCAATTTATCTTTTCCAATATCTCTTATCCAATTTCTCTTGATATCATCCCTCTTTTATAATATAGATATCTCTTATCCAATTTCTCTTTTCCACTATCTCTTATCCAATTTCTCTTGATAACATCCCTCTTTTATAATATAGATATCTCTTATCCAATTTCTCTTTTCCAATATCATCCCTCTCTTATAATATAGATATCTCTTATCCAATTTCTCTTGTCCAATATCTCTTATCCAATTTCTCTTGATAACATCCCTCTTTTATAATATAGATATCTCTTATCCACTTTCTCTTTTCCAATATCTCTTATACAATTTCTCTTGATAACATCCCTCTTTTATAATATAGATATCTCTTATCCAATTTCTCTTGTCCAATATATCTTATCCAATTTCTCTTGATAACATCCCTCTTTTATAATATAGATATCTCTTATCCAATTTCTCATGTCCAATATTTCTTATCCAATTTCTCTTGATAACTTCCCTCTTTTATAATATAGATATCTATTATCCAATTTCTCTTGATAACATCCCCCTCTTATAATATAGATATCTCTTATCCAATTTCTCTTGTCCAATGTCTCTTATCCAATTTCTCTTGATAACATACCTCTTTTATAATATAGATATCTCTTATCCAATTTCTCTTTTCCAATATCTCTTATCCAATTTCTCTTGATAACATCCATCTTTTATAATATAGATATCTCTTATCCAATTTCTCTTTTCCAATATCTATTATCCAATTTCTCTTGATAACATCCATCTTTTATAATATAGATATCTCTTATCCAATTTCTCTTATCCAATATCTCTTATCCAATTTCTCTTGATAACATCCCTCTTTTATAATATAGATATCTCTTATCCAATTTCTCTTTTCCAATATCTCTTATCCAATTTCTCTTGATAACATCCCTCTTTTATAATATAGATATCTCTTATCCAATTTCTCTTTTCCAATATCTCTTATCCAATTTCTCTTGATAACATCCCTCTTTTATAATATAGATATCCCTTATCCAATTTCTCTTTTCCAATATCTCTTATCCAATTTCTCTTGATAACATCCATCTTTTATATTATAGATATCCCTTATCCAATTTCTCTTTTCCAATATCTCTTATCCAATTTCTCTTGATAACATCCCTCTTTTATATTATAGATATCTCTTATCCAATTTCTCTTTTCCAATATCTCTTATCCAATTTCTCTTGATAACATCCCTCTTTTATAATATATATATCTCTTATCCAATTTCTAATGTCCAACATCTCCTATCCAATTTCTCTTGATAACATCCCTCTTTTATAATATAGATATCTCTTATCCAATTTCTCTTGATAACAACCCTCTTTTATAATATAGATATCTCTTATCCAATTTCTCTTTTCCAATATCTCTTATCCAATTTCTCTTAATAACATCTCTCTTTTATAATATAGATATCTTTTATCCAATTTCTCTTTTCCAATATCTCTTATCCAATTTCTCTTGATAACATCCCCTTTTATAATATAGATATCTCTTTTCCAATTTCTCTTGATAACATCCCTCTCTTATAATATAGATATCTCTTATCCAATTTCTCTTGTCCAATATCTCTTATCCAATTTCTCTTGATAACATCCCTCTTTTATAATAAAGATATCTCTTATCCAATTTCTCTTTTCCAATTTCTCTTATCCAATTTCTCTTGATAACATCCATCTTTTATAATATAGATATCTTTTATCCAATTTCTCTTTTCCAATATCTCTTATCCAATTTCTCTTGATTACATCCCTCATTTATAATATAGATATCTCTTATCCAATTTCTCTTGTCCAATATCTCTTATCCAATTTCTCTTGATAACATCCCTCTTTTATAATATAGATATCTCTTATCCAATTTCTCATGTCCAATATCCCTTATCCAATTTCTCTTGATAACATCCCTCTTTTATAATATAGATATCTCTTATCCAATTTCTCTTTTCCAATATCTCTTATCCAATTTCTCTTGATAACATCCCTCTTTTATAATATAGATATCTCTTATCCAATTTCTCTTGTCCAATATCTCTTATCCAATTTCTCTTGATAACATCCCTCTTTTATAATATAGATATCTCTTATCCAATTTCTCTTTTCCAATATCTCTTATCCAATTTCTCTTGATAGCACCCCTCTTTTATAATATTGATATCTCTTATCCAATTTCTCTTGATAACATCCCTCTTTTAAAATATAGATATCTCTTATCCAATTTCTCTTGTCCAATATCTCTTATCAAATTTCTCTTGATAACATCCCTCTTTTACAATATAGATATCTCTTATCCAATTTCTCTTTTCCAATATCTCTTATCCAATTTCTCTTGATAACATCCCTCTTTTATAATATTGATATCTCTTATCCAATTTCTCTTGATAAAATCCCTCTCTTATAATTTAGATATCTCTTATCCAATTTCTCTTGTCCAATATCTCTTATCCAATTTCTCTTGATAACATCCCTCTTTTATAATATAGATATCTCTTATCCAATTTCTCTTTTCCAATATCTCTTATCCAATTTCTCTTGATAACATCCCTCTTTTATAATATAGATATCTCTTATCCAATTTCTCTTTTCCAATATCTCTTATCCAATTTCTCTTGATAACATCCCTCTTTTATAATATAGATATCTCTTATCAAATTTCTCTTTTCCAATATCTCTTATCCAATTTCTCTTGATAACATCCCTCTTTTAAAATATAGATATCTCTTATCCAATTTCTCTTGTCCAATATCTCTTATCCAATTTCTCTTGATTACATCCCTCTTTTATAATATAGATATCTCTTATCCAATTTCTCTTTTCCAATATCTCTTATCCAATTTCTCTTGATAACATCCCTCTTTTATAATATAGATATCTCTTATCCAATTTCTCTTTTCCAATATCTCTTATCCAATTTCTCTTGATAACATCCCTCTTTTATAATATAGATATCTCTTATCCAATTTCTCTTTTCCAATATCTCTTATCCAATTTCTCTTGATAACATCCCTCTTTTATAATATAGATATCTCTTATCCAATTTCTCTTTTCCAATATCTCTTATCCAATTTCTCTTGATAACATCCCTCTTTTATAATATAGATATCTCTTATCCAATTTCTCTTTTCCAATATCTCTTATCCAATTTCTCTTGATAACATCCCTCTTTTATAATATAGATATCTCTTATCCAATTTCTCTTTTCCAATATCTCTTATCCAATTTCTCTTGATAACATCCCTCTTTTATAATATAGATATCTCTTATCCAATTTCTCTTTTCCATTTTCTCTTATCCAATTTCTCTTGATAACATCCCTCTTTTATAATATAGATATCTCTTATCCAATTTCTATTTTCCAATATCTCTTATCCAATTTCTCTTAATTATATCCCTCTTTCATAATATAGATATCTCTTATCCAATTTCTCTTTTCCATATCTCTTATCCAATTTCTCTTGATAACATCCCTCTTTTATAATATAGATATCTCTTATCCAATTTCTCATGTCCAATATCTCTTATCCAATTTCTCTTGATAACATCCCTCTTTTATAATATAGACTAGTCATTACCCGTGCCCATAGGGCACGGTTTATTTAATGGCTGAGTTTTTCTCCCCCACAAATTTCAAGTTCCCCCAAATTTCAAGTTTTCCCACAAAATTTCAAGTTTCCCTCCAAATTTAAGTTTTCCACCAAAATTTAAGTCCCCCCAAAATTGTCATTACCACCAAGGACAAACTTGCCACGTAGGACAAAGCTTTGTCCTAGTAGGATAAGATTCAAAATCTTCATAGAACTGGAAAAAAATGGCCGAAAGGGGTGAGAATAAAAAGTGTGGGGGTGTGTGGGGAGGGTCCATAGGCAAAAATACAAAAACCGGGGTTGTATGTGCAAAATTCCCAACCTACTCTTTTATCCCTCAAAATCTCATCTCTTATATTTTATCTTATTCAATTTCCCTGTTTTATATAATAGATATCCAAATTCTCTTATCCAATTTCTCATGTCCAAATTCTCTTATCAATTTCTCTTGATAACATCCGTCTTTTATATAATAGATGTCCCTTATCCAATTTCTCTTGTCCAATATCTCTTATCCAATTTCTCTTGATAACATCTCTCGTTTGTAATATAGATATCTCTTAACCAATTTCTCTTGATAACATCACTCTTATCCAATTTCTATTGTCCAATATCTCTTATTCAATTTCTCTTGATAACATCCCTCTTTTATAATATAGATATCTCTTATCCAATTTATCTTGTCCAATATCTATAATCCAATTTCTCTTGAAAACATCCCTCTTTTATAATATAGATATCTCTTATCCAATTTCTCATGTCCAATATCTCTTATCCAATTTCTCTTGATAACATCCCTCTTTTATAATATAGATATCTCTTATCCAATTTCTCTTGATAACATCCCTCTCTTATAATATAGATATCTCTTATCCAATTTCTCTTGTCCAATATCTCTTATCCAATTTCTCTTGATAACATCCCTCTTTTATAATATAGATATCTCTTATCCAATTTCTCTTTTCCAATATCTCTTATCCAATTTCTCTTGATAACATCCCTCTTTTATAATATAGATATCTCTTATCCAATTTCTCTTTTCCAATATCTCTTATCCAATTTCTCTTGATAACATCCCTCTTTTATAATATAGATATCTCTTATCCAATTTCTCTTGTCCAATATTTCTTATCCAATTTCTCTTGATAACATCCCTCTTTTATAATATAGATATCTCTTATACACTTTCTCTTTTCCAATATCTCTTATCCAATTTCTCTTGATAACATCTCTCTTTTATAATATATATATCTCTTATCCAATTTCTCTTGTCCAATATCTCTTATCCAATTTCTCTTGATAACATCCCTCTTTTATAATATAGATATCTCTTATCCAATTTCTCATGTCCAATATTTCTTATCCAATTTCTCTTGATAACATCCCTCTTTTATAATATAGATATCTCTTATCCAATTTCTCTTGATAACATCCCCCTCTTATAATATAGATATCTCTTATCCAATTTCTCTTGTCCAATATCTCTTATCCAATTTCTCTTGATAACATCCCTCTTTTATAATATAGATATCTCTTATCCAATTTCTCTTTTCCAATATCTCTTATCCAATTTCTCTTGATAACATCCATCTTTTATAATATAGATATCTCTTATCCAATTTCTCTTGTCCAATATCTCTTATCCAATTTCTCTTGATAACATCCCTCTTTTATAATATAGATATCTCTTATCCAATTTCTCTTGTCCAATATCTCTTATCCAATTTCTCTTGATAACATCCCCCTCTTATAATATAGATATCTCTTATCCAATTTCTCTTGTCCAATGTCTCTTATCCAATTTCTCTTGATAACATCCCCCTCTTATAATATAGATATCTCTTATCCAATTTCTCTTTTCCAATATCTCTTATCCAATTTCTCTTGATAACATCCATCTTTTATAATATAGATATCTCTTATCCAATTTCTCTTTTCCAATATCTATTATCCAATTTCTCTTGATAACATCCATCTTTTATAATATAGATATCTCTTATCCAATTTCTCTTTTCCAATATCTCTTATCCAATTTCTCTTGATAACATCCCTCTTTTATAATATAGATATCTCTTATCCAATTTCTCTTTTCCAATATCTCTTATCCAATTTCTCTTGATAACATCCCTCTTTTATAATATAGATATCTCTTATCCAATTTCTATTTTCCAATATCTCTTATCCAATTTCTCTTAATTACATCCCTCTTTTATAATATAGATATCTCTTATCCAATTTCTCTTGATAACATCCCTCTTTTATAATATAGATATCTCTTATCCACTTTCTCTTTTCCAATATCTCTTATCCAATTTCTCTTGATAACATCCCTCTTTTATAATATAGATATCTCTTATCCACTTTCTCTTGTCCAATATATCTTATCCAATTTCTCTTGATAACATCCCTCTTTTATAATATAGATATCTCTTATCCAATTTCTCGTGATTACATCCCTCTTTTATAATATAGATATCTCTTATCC
Source organism: Scilla litardierei (assembly GCA_030789695.1). Taxonomy (NCBI): domain Eukaryota; kingdom Viridiplantae; phylum Streptophyta; class Magnoliopsida; order Asparagales; family Asparagaceae; genus Scilla; species Scilla litardierei. The sequence goes on along the minus strand of JAULAV010005285.1, from coordinate 37,505 downwards.
AATTTCTCTTTTCCAATATCATCCCTCTCTTATAATATAGATATCTCTTATCCAATTTCTCTTGTCCAATACCTCTTATCCAATTTCTCTTGATAACATCCCTCTTTTATAATATAGATATCTCTTATCCAATTTATCTTTTCCAATATCTCTTATCCAATTTCTCTTGATATCATCCCTCTTTTATAATATAGATATCACTTATCCAATTTCTCTTTTCCACTATCTCTTATCCAATTTCTCTTGATAACATCCCTCTTTTATAATATAGATATCTCTTATCCAATTTCTCTTTTCCAATATCATCCCTCTCTTATAATATAGATATCTCTTATCCAATTTCTCTTGTCCAATACCTCTTATCCAATTTCTCTTGATAACATCCCTCTTTTATAATATAGATATCTCTTATCCAATTTATCTTTTCCAATATCTCTTATCCAATTTCTCTTGATATCATCCCTCTTTTATAATATAGATATCACTTATCCAATTTCTCTTTTCCACTATCTCTTATCCAATTTCTCTTGATAACATCCCTCTTTTATAATATAGATATCTCTTATCCAATTTCTCTTTTCCAATATCATCCCTCTCTTATAATATAGATATCTCTTATCCAATTTCTCTTGTCCAATATCTCTTATCCAATTTCTCTTGATAACATCCCTCTTTTATAATATAGATATCTCTTATCCACTTTCTCTTTTCCAATATCTCTTATACAATTTCTCTTGATAACATCCCTCTTTTATAATATAGATATCTCTTATCAAATTTCTCTTGTCCAATATATCTTATCCAATTTCTCTTGATAACATCCCTCTTTTGTAATATAGATATCTCTTATCCAATTTCTCATGTCCAATATTTCTTATCCAATTTCTCTTGATAATATAGATATCTATTATCCAATTTCTCTTGATAACATCCCCCTCTTATAATATAGATATCTCTTATCCAATTTCTCTTGTCCAATGTCTCTTATCCAATTTCTCTTGATAACATACCTCTTTTATAATATAGATATCTCTTATCCAATTTCTCTTTTCCAATATCTCTTATCCAATTTCTCTTGATAACATCCATCTTTTATAATATAGATATCTCTTATCCAATTTCTCTTTTCCAATATCTCTTATCCAATTTCTCTTGATAACATCCCTCTTTTATAATATAGATATCTCTTATCCAATTTCTCTTTTCCAATATCTCTTATCCAATTTCTCTTGATAACATCCAACTTTTATAATATAGATATCTCTTATCCAATTTCTCTTTTCCAATATCTCTTATCCAATTTCTCTTGATAACATCCCTCTTTTATAATATAGATATCTCTTATCCAATTTCTCTTGTCCAATATCTCTTATCCAATTTCTCTTGATAACATCCCTCTTTTATAATATAGATATCTCTTATCCAATTTCTCTTTTCCAATATCTCTTATCCAATTTCTCTTGATAACATCCAACTTTTATAATATAGATATCTCTTATCCAATTTCTCTTTTCCAATATCTCTTATCCAATTTCTCTTGATAACATCCCTCTTTTATAATATAGATATCTCTTATCCACTTTCTCTTTTCCAATTTCTCTTGATAACAACCCTCTTTTATAATATAGATATTTCTTATCCACTTTCTCTTGTCCAATATATCTTATCCAATTTCTCTTGATAACATCCCTCTTTTATAATATAGATATCTCTTATCCAATTTCTCTTTTCCAATATCTCTTATCCAATTTCTCTTGATAACATCCCTCTTTTATAATATTGATATCTCTTATCCAATTTCTCTTGATAACATCCCTCTCTTATAATATAGATATCTCTTATCAAATTTCTATTTTCCAATATCTCTTATCCAATTTCTCTTCATAACATCCCTCTTTTATAATATAGATATCTCTTATCCAATTTCTCTTTTCAAATATCTCTTATCCAATTTCTCTTGATAACATCCCTCTTTTATAATATAGATATCTCTTATCAAATTTCTCTTTTCCAATATCTCTTATCCAATTTCTCTTGATAACATCCCTCTTTTAAAATATAGATATCTCTTTTCCAATTTCTCTTGATAACATCCCTCTCTTGTAATATAGATATCTCTTATCCAATTTCTCTTGTCCAATATCTATAATCCAATTTCTCTTGATAACATCCCTCTCTTATAATATAGACATCCCTTATCCAATTTCTCTTGTCCAATATCTATAATCCAATTTCTCTTGATAACATCCCTCTTTTATAATTTAGATATCTCTTATCCAATTTCTTTTTTCCAATATCTCTTATCCAATTTCTCTTGATAACATCCCTCTTTTATAATATAGATATCTCTTATCCAATTTCTCTTTTCCAATATCATCCCTCTCTTATAATATAGATATCTCTTATCCAATTTCTCTTGTCCAATATCTCTTATCCAATTTCTCTTGATAACATCCCTCTTTTATAATATAGATATCTCTTATCCAATTTATCTTTTCCAATATCTCTTATCCAATTTCTCTTGATATCTTCCCTCTTTTATAATATAGATATCACTTATCCAATTTCTCTTTTCCACTATCTCTTATCCAATTTCTTTTGATAACATCCCTCTTTTATAATATAGATATCTCTTATCCAATTTCTCTTTTCCAATATCATCCCTCTCTTATAATATAGATATCTCTTATCCAATTTCTCTTGTCCAATATCTCTTATCCAATTTCTCTTGATAACATCCCTCTTTTATAATATAGATATCTCTTATCCACTTTCTCTTTTCCAATATCTCTTATACAATTTCTCTTGATAACATCCCTCTTTTATAATATAGATATCTCTTATCCAATTTCTCTTGTCCAATATATCTTATCCAATTTCTCTTGATAACATCCCTCTTTTATAATATAGATATCTCTTATCCAATTTCTCATGTCCAATATTTCTTATCCAATTTCTCTTGATAATATAGATATCTATTATCCAATTTCTCTTGATAACATCCCCCTCTTATAATATAGATATCTCTTATCCAATTTCTCTTGTCCAATGTCTCTTATCCAATTTCTCTTGATAACATACCTCTTTTATAATATAGATATCTCTTATCCAATTTCTCTTTTCCAATATCTCTTATCCAATTTCTCTTGATAACATCCATCTTTTATAATATAGATATCTCTTATCCAATTTCTCTTTTCCAATATCTATTATCCAATTTCTCTTGATAACATCCATCTTTTATAATATAGATATCTCTTATCCAATTTCTCTTTTCCAATATCTCTTATCCAATTTCTCTTGATAACATCCCCCTTTTATAATATAGATATCTCTTATCCAATTTCTCTTTTCCAAAATCTCTTATCCAATTTCTCTTGATAACATCCCTCTTTTATAATATAGATATCTCTTATCCAATTTCTCTTTTCCAATATCGCTTATCCAATTTCTCTTGATAACATCCCTCTTTTATAATATAGATATCTCTTATCCAATTTCTCTTTTCCAATATCTCTTATCCAATTTCTCTTGATAACATCCAACTTTTATAATATAGATATCTCTTATCCAATTTCTCTTTTCCAATATCTCTTATCCAATTTCTCTTGATAACATCCCTCTTTTATATTATAGATATCTCTTATCCAATTTCTCTTTTCCAATATCTCTTATCCAATTTCTCTTGATAACATCCCTCTTTTATAATATAGATATCTCTTATCCAATTTCTCTTTTCCAATATCTCGTATCCAATTTCTCTTGATAACATCCCTCTTTTATAATATAGATATCTCTTATCCAATTTCTAATGTCCAATATCTCCTATCCAATTTCTCTTGATAACATCCCTCTTTTATAATATAGATATCTCTTATCCAATTTCTCTTGATAACAACCCTCTTTTATAATATAAATATCTCTTATCCAATTTCTCTTTTCCAATATCTCTTATCCAATTTCTCTTAATAACATCCCTCTTTTATAATATAGATATCTTTTATCCAATTTCTCTTTTCCAATATCTCTTATCCAATTTCTCTTGATAACATCCTCTTTTATAATATAGATATCTCTTTTCCAATTTCTCTTTTCCAATATCTCTTATCCAATTTCTCTTGATAACATCCCTCTTTTATAATATAGATATCTCTTATCCAATTTCTCTTTTCCAATATTATCCCTCTCTTATAATATAGATATCTCTTATCCAATTTCTCTTGTCCAATATTTCTTATCCAATTTCTCTTGATAACATCCCTCTTTTATAATATAGATATCTCTTATATACTTTCTCTTTTCCAATATCTCTTATCCAATTTCTCTTGATAACATCTCTCTTTTATAATATATATATCTCTTATCCAATTTCTCTTGTCCAATATCTCTTATCCAATTTCTCTTGATAACATCCATCTTTTATAATATAGATATCTCTTATCCAATTTCTCATGTCCAATATTTCTTATCCAATTTCTCTTGATAACATCCCTCTTTTATAATATAGATATCTCTTATCCAATTTATCTTGATAACATCCCTCTTTTATAATAGAGATATCTCTTATCCAATTTCTCTTTTCCAATATCTCTTATCCAATTTCTCTTGATAACATCCCTCTTTTATAATGTAGATATCTCTTATCCAATTTCTCTTTTCCAATATCTCTTATCCAATTTCTCTTGATAACATCCCTCTTTTATAATTTAGATATCTCTTATCCAATTTCTCTTGTCCAATATCTCTTATCCAAGTTCTCTTGATAACATCCCTCTTTTATAATAAGCATATCTCTTATCCAATTTCTCATGTCCAATATCTCTTATCCAATTTCTCTTGATAACATCCCTCTTTTATAATATAGATATCTCTTATCCAATTTCTCTTTTCCAAAATCTCTTATCCAATTTCTCTTGATAAAATCCCCTCTTATAATATAGATATCTCTTATCCAATTTCTCTTTTCCAATGTCTCTTATCCAATTTCTCTTGATAACATCCATCTTTTATAATATAGATATCTCTTATCCAATTTCTCTTTTCCAATATCTATTATCCAATTTCTCTTGATAACATCCATCTTTTATAATATAGATATCTCTTATCCAATTTCTCTTTTCCAATATCTCTTATCCAATTTCTCTTGATAACATCCCTCTTTTATAATATAGATATCTCTTATCCAATTTCTCTTTTCCAATATCTCTTATCCAATTTCTCTTGATAACATCCCTCTTTTATAATATAGATATCTCTTATCCAATTTCTCTTTTCCAATATCTCTTATCCAATTTCTCTTGATAACATCCCTCTTTTATAATATAGATATCTCTTATCCAATTTCTCTTTTCCAATATCTCTTATCCAATTTCTCTTGATAACATCCCTCTTTTATAATATAGATATCTCTTATCCAATTTCTCTTTTCCAATATCTCTTATCCAATTTCTCTTGATAACATCCCTCTTTTATAATATAGATATCTCTTATCCAATTTCTCTTTTCCAATATCTCTTATCCAATTTCTCTTGATAACATCCCTCTTTTATAATATAGATATCTCTTATCCAATTTCTCTTTTCCAATATCGCTTATCCAATTTCTCTTGATAACATCCCTCTTTTATAATATAGATATCTCTTATCCAATTTCTCTTTTCCAATATCTCTTATCCAATTTCTCTTGATTACATCCAACTTTTATAATATAGATATCTCTTATCCAATTTCTCTTTTCCAATATCTCTTATCCAATTTCTCTTGATAACATCCAACTTTTATAATATAGATATCTCTTATCCAATTTCTCTTTTCCAATATCTCTTATCCAATTTCTCTTGATAACATCCCTCTTTTATAATATAGATATCTCTTATCCACTTTCTCTTTTCCAATATCTCTTATCCAATTTCTCTTGATAACATCCCTCTTTTATAATATAGATATCTCTTATCCACTTTCTCTTGTCCAATATATCTTATCCAATTTCTCTTGATAACATCCCTCTTTTATAATATAGATATCTCTTATCCAATTTCTCTTGATTACATCCCTCTTTTATAATATAGATATCTCTTATCCAATTTCTCTTGTCCAATATCTCTTATCCAATTTCTCTTGATAACATCCCTCTTTTATAATATAGATATCTCTTATCAAATATCTCTTTTCCAATATCTCTTATCCAATTTCTCTTCATAACATCCCTCTTTTATAATATAGATATCTCTTATCCAATTTCTCTTTTCCAATATCTCTTATCCAATTTCTCTTGATAACATCCCTCTTTTATAATATAGATATCTCTTATCAAATTTCTCTTTTCCAATATCTCTTATCCAATTTCTCTTGATAACATCCCTCTTTTAAAATATAGATATCTCTTATCCAATTTCTCTTGTCCAATATCTCTTATCCAATTTCTCTTGATAACATCTCTCTTTTATAATATAGATATCTCTTATCCAATTTCTCTTTTCCAATTTCTCTTATCCAATTTCTCTTGATAACATCCCTCTTTTATAATATAGATATCTCTTATCCAATTTCTATTTTCCAATATCTCTTATCCAATTTCTCTTAATTACATCCCTCTTTTATAATATAGATATCTCTTATCCAATTTCTCTTTTCCAATATCTCTTATCCAATTTCTCTTGATAACATCCCTCTTTTATAATATAGATATCTCTTATCCAATTTCTCATGTCCAATATCTCTTATCCAATTTCTCTTGATAACATCCCTCTTTTATAATATAGATATCTCTTATCCAATTTCTCTTTTCCAATATCTCTTATCCAATTTCTCTTGATAACATCCCTCTTTTATAATATAGATATCTCTTATCCAATTTCTCTTTTCCAATATCTCTTATTCAATTTCTCTTGATAACATCTCTCTTTTATAATATAGATATCTCTTATCCAATTTCTCTTTTCCAATATCTCTTATCCAATTTCTCTTGATAACATCTCTCTTTTATAATATAGATATCTCTTTTCCAATTTCTCTTGATAACATCCCTCTCTTATAATATAGATATCTCTTATCCAATTTCTATTGTCCAATATCTCTTATCCAATTTCTCTTGATAACATCCCTCTTTAATAATATTGATATCTCTTATCCAATTTCTCTTTTCCAATATTTCTTATCCAATTTCTCTTGATAACATCCCTCTTTTATAATATAGATATCTCTTTTCCAATTTCTCTTGATAACATCCCTCTCTTATAATATAGATATCTCTTATCCAATTTCTCTTGTCCAATATCTATAATCCAATTTCTCTTGATAACATCCCTCTCTTATAATATAGATATCCCTTATCCAATTTCTCTTGTTCAATATCTATAATCCAATTTCTCTTGATAAGATCCCTCTTTTATAAATAGATATCTCTTATCCAATTTCTCTTTTCTAATATCTCTTATCCAATTTCTCTTGATAACATCCCTCTTTTATAATATAGATATCTCTTATCCAATTTCTCTTTTCCAATATCATCCCTCTCTTATAATATAGATATCTCTTATCCAATTTCTCTTGTCCAATATCTCTTATCCAATTTCTCTTGATAACATCCCACTTTTATAATATAGATATCTCTTATCCAATTTCTCTTTTCCAATATCTCTTATCCAATTTCTCTTGATATCATCCCTCTTTTATAATATAGATATCTCTTATCCAATTTATCTTTTCCACTATCTCTTATCCAATTTCTCTTGATAACATCCCTCTTTTATAATATAGATATCTCTTATCCAATTTCTCTTTTCCAATATCATCCCTCTCTTATAATATAGATATCTCTTATCCAATTTCTCTTGTCCAATATCTCTTATCCAATTTATCTTGATAACATCCCTCTTTTATAATATAGATATCTCTTATCCACTTTCTCTTTTCCAATATCTTTTATCCAATTTCTCTTGATAACATCCCTCTTTTATAATATAGTTATCTCTTATCCAATTTCTCTTGTCCAATATATCTTATCCAATTTCTCTTGATAACATCCCTCTTTTATAATATAGATATCTCTTATCCAATTTCTCATGTCCAATATTTCTTATCCAATTTCTCTTGATAACTTCCCTCTTTTATAATATAGATATCTCTTATCCAATTTCTCTTGATAACATCTCCCTCTTATAATATAGATATCTCTTATCCAATTTCTCTTGTCCAATATTTCTTATCCAATTTCTCTTGATAACATCCCTCTTTTATAATATAGATATCTCTTATCCAATTTCTCTTTTACAATATCTCTTATCCAATTTCTCTTGATAACATTCATCTTTTATAATATAGATATCTCTTATCAAATTTCTCTTTTCCAATATCTCTTATCCAATTTCTCTTGATAACATCCCTCTTTTATATTATAGATATCTCTTATCCAATTTCTCTTTTCCAATATCTCTTATCCAATTTCTCTTGATAACATCCCTCTTTTATAATATTGATATCTCTTATCCAATTTCTCTTTTCCAATATCTCTTATCCAATTTCTCTTGATAACATCCCTCTTTTATAATATAGATATCTCTTATCCAATTTCTCTTTTCCAATATTTCTTATCCAATTTCTCTTGTTAACATCCCTCTTTTATAATATAGATATCTCTTATCCAATTTCTCTTTTCCAATATCGCTTATCCAATTTCTCTTGATAACATCCCTCTTTTATAATATAGATATCTCTTATCCAATTTCTCTTTTCCAATATCTCTTATCCAATTTCTCTTGATAACATCCAACTTTTATAATATAGATATCTCTTATCCAATTTCTCTTTTCCAATATCTCTTATCCAATTTCTCTTGATAACATCCCTCTTTCATAATATAGATATCTCTTATCCAATTTCTCTTTTTTCCAATATCTCTTATCCAATTTCTCTTGATAACATCCCTCTTTTAAAATATAGATATCTCTTATCCAATTTCTCTTGTCCAATATCTCTTATCCAATTTCTCTTGATAACATCCTTCTTTTACAATATAGATATCTCTTATCCAATTTCTCTTTTCCAATATCTCTTATCCAATTTCTCTTGATAACATCCCTCTTTTATAATATTGATATCCCTTATCCAATTTCTCTTGATAACATCCCTCTTTTAAAATATAGATATCTGTTATCCAATTTCTCTTGTCCAATTTCTCTTATCCAATTTCTCTTGATAACAACCCTCTTTTACAATATAGATATCTCTTATCCAATTTCTCTTTTCCAATATCTCTTATCCAATTTCTCTTGATAACATCCCTCTTTTATAATATTGATATCTCTTATTCAATTTCTCTTGATAACATCCCTCTCTTATAATATAGATATCTCTTATCAAATTTCTCTTTTCCAATATCTCTTATCCAATTTCTCTTCATAACATCCCTCTTTTATAATATAGATATCTCTTATCCAATTTCTCTTTTCAAATATCTCTTATCCAATTTCTCTTGATAACATCCCTCTTTTATAATATAGATATCTCTTATCAAATTTCTCTTTTCCAATATCTCTTATCCAATTTCTCTTGATAACATCCCTCTTTTAAAATATAGATATCTCTTTTCCAATTTCTCTTGATAACATCCCTCTCTTATAATATAGATATCTCTTATCCAATTTCTCTTGTCCAATATCTATAATCCAATTTCTCTTGATAACATCCCTCTCTTATAATATAGATATCCCTTATCCAATTTCTCTTGTCCAATATCTATAATCCAATTTCTCTTGATAACATCCCTCTTTTATAATTTAGATATCTCTTATCCAATTTCTCTTTTCCAATATCTCTTATCCAATTTCTCTTGATAACATCCCTCTTTTATAATATAGATATCTCTTATCCAATTTCTCTTTTCCAATATCATCCCTCTCTTATAATATAGATATCTCTTATCCAATTTCTCTTGTCCAATATCTCTTATCCAATTTCTCTTGATAACATCCCTCTTTTATAATATAGATATCTCTTATCCAATTTATCTTTTCCAATATCTCTTATCCAATTTCTCTTGATATCATCCCTCTTTTATAATATAGATATCTCTTATCCAATTTCTCTTTTCCACTATCTCTTATCCAATTTCTCTTGATAACATCCCTCTTTTATAATATAGATATCTCTTATCCAATTTCTCTTTTCCAATATCATCCCTCTCTTATAATATAGATATCTCTTATCCAATTTCTCTTGTCCAATATCTCTTATCCAATTTCTCTTGATAACATCCCTCTTTTATAATATAGATATCTCTTATCCACTTTCTCTTTTCCAATATCTCTTATACAATTTCTCTTGATAACATCCCTCTTTTATAATATAGATATCTCTTATCCAATTTCTCTTGTCCAATATATCTTATCCAATTTCTCTTGATAACATCCCTCTTTTATAATATAGATATCTCTTATCCAATTTCTCATGTCCAATATTTCTTATCCAATTTCTCTTGATAACTTCCCTCTTTTATAATATAGATATCTATTATCCAATTTCTCTTGATAACATCCCCCTCTTATAATATAGATATCTCTTATCCAATTTCTCTTGTCCAATGTCTCTTATCCAATTTCTCTTGATAACATACCTCTTTTATAATATAGATATCTCTTATCCAATTTCTCTTTTCCAATATCTCTTATCCAATTTCTCTTGATAACATCCATCTTTTATAATATAGATATCTCTTATCCAATTTCTCTTTTCCAATATCTATTATCCAATTTCTCTTGATAACATCCATCTTTTATAATATAGATATCTCTTATCCAATTTCTCTTATCCAATATCTCTTATCCAATTTCTCTTGATAACATCCCTTTTTTATAATATAGATATCTCTTATCCAATTTCTCTTTTCCAATATCTCTTATCCAATTTCTCTTGATAACATCCCTCTTTTATAATATAGATATCCCTTATCCAATTTCTCTTTTCCAATATCTCTTATCCAATTTCTCTTGATAACATCCCTCTTTTATAATATAGATATCCCTTATCCAATTTCTCTTTTCCAATATCTCTTATCCAATTTCTCTTGATAACATCCATCTTTTATATTATAGATATCCCTTATCCAATTTCTCTTTTCCAATATCTCTTATCCAATTTCTCTTGATAACATCCCTCTTTTATATTATAGATATCTCTTATCCAATTTCTCTTTTCCAATATCTCTTATCCAATTTCTCTTGATAACATCCCTCTTTTATAATATAGATATCTCTTATCCAATTTCTAATGTCCAACATCTCCTATCCAATTTCTCTTGATAACATCCCTCTTTTATAATATAGATATCTCTTATCCAATTTCTCTTGATAACAACCCTCTTTTATAATATAGATATCTCTTATCCAATTTCTCTTTTCCAATATCTCTTATCCAATTTCTCTTAATAACATCTCTCTTTTATAATATAGATATCTTTTATCCAATTTCTCTTTTCCAATATCTCTTATCCAATTTCTCTTGATAACATCCCCTTTTATAATATAGATATCTCTTTTCCAATTTCTCTTGATAACATCCCTCTCTTATAATATAGATATCTCTTATCCAATTTCTCTTGTCCAATATCTCTTATCCAATTTCTCTTGATAACATCCCTCTTTTATAATAAAGATATCTCTTATCCAATTTCTCTTTTCCAATTTCTCTTATCCAATTTCTCTTGATAACATCCATCTTTTATAATATAGATATCTTTTATCCAATTTCTCTTTTCCAATATCTCTTATCCAATTTCTCTTGATTACATCCCTCATTTATAATATAGATATCTCTTATCCAATTTCTCTTGTCCAATATCTCTTATCCAATTTCTCTTGATAACATCCCTCTTTTATAATATAGATATCTCTTATCCAATTTCTCATGTCCAATATCTCTTATCCAATTTCTCTTGATAACATCCCTCTTTCATAATATAGATATCTCTTATCCAATTTCTCTTTTCCAATATCTCTTATCCAATTTCTCTTGATAACATCCCTCTTTTAAAATATAGATATCTCTTATCCAATTTCTCTTGTCCAATATCTCTTATCCAATTTCTCTTGATAACATCCCTCTTTTACAATATAGATATCTTTTATCCAATTTCTCTTTTCCAATATCTCTTATCCAATTTCTCTTGATAGCACCCCTCTTTTATAATATTGATATCTCTTATCCAATTTCTCTTGATAACATCCCTCTTTTAAAATATAGATATCTCTTATCCAATTTCTCTTGTCCAATATCTCTTATCAAATTTCTCTTGATAACATCCCTCTTTTACAATATAGATATCTCTTATCCAATTTCTCTTTTCCAATATCTCTTATCCAATTTCTCTTGATAACATCCCTCTTTTATAATATTGATATCTCTTATCCAATTTCTCTTGATAAAATCCCTCTCTTATAATTTAGATATCTTTTATCCAATTTCTCTTGTCCAATATCTCTTATCCAATTTCTCTTAATAACATCGCTCTTTTATAATATAGATATCTCTTATCCAATTTCTCTTTTCCAATATCTCTTATCCAATTTCTCTTGATAACATCCCTCTTTTATAATATAGATATCTCTTATCAAATTTCTCTTTTCCAATATCTCTTATCCAATTTCTCTTGATAACATCCCTCTTTTAAAATATAGATATCTCTTATCCAATTTCTCTTTTCCAATATCTCTTATCCAATTTCTCTTGATAACATCCCTCTTTTAAAATATAGATATCTCTTATCCAATTTCTCTTGTCCAATATCTCTTATCCAATTTCTCTTGATAACATCCCTCTTTTATAATATAGATATCTCTTATCCAATTTCTCTTTTCCAAATTCTCTTATCCAATTTCTCTTGATAACATCTCTCTTTTATAATATAGATATCTCTTATCCAATTTCTCTTTTCCAATATCTCTTATCCAATTTCTCTTGATAACATCCCTCTTTTATAATATAGATATCTCTTATCCAATTTCTCTTTTCCAATATCTCTTATCCAATTTCTCTTGATAACATCCCTCTTTTATAATATAGATATCTCTTATCCAATTTCTCTTTTCCAATATCTCTTATCCAATTTCTCTTGATAACATCCCTCTTTTATAATATAGATATCTCTTATCCAATTTCTCTTTTCCAATATCTCTTATCCAATTTCTCTTGATAACATCCCTCTTTTATAATATAGATATCTCTTATCCAATTTCTCTTTTCCAATATCTCTTATCCAATTTCTCTTGATAACATCCCTCTTTTATAATATAGATATCTCTTATCCAATTTCTCTTTTCCATTTTCTCTTATCCAATTTCTCTTGATAACATCCCTCTTTTATAATATAGATATCTCTTATCCAATTTCTCTTTTCCAATATCTCTTATCCAATTTCTCTTAATTATATCCCTCTTTCATAATATAGATATCTCTTATCCAATTTCTCTTTTCCATATCTCTTATCCAATTTCTCTTGATAACATCCCTCTTTTATAATATAGATATCTCTTATCCAATTTCTCTTTTCCAATATCTCTTATCCAATTTCTCTTGATAACATCCCTCTTTTATAATATAGACTAGTCATTACCCGTGCCCATAGGGCACGGTTTATTTAATGGCTGAGTTTTTCTCCCCCACAAATTTCAAGTTCCCCCAAATTTCAAGTTTTCCCACAAAATTTCAAGTTTCCCTCCAAATTTAAGTTTTCCACCAAAATTTAAGTCCCCCCAAAATTGTCATTACCACCAAGGACAAACTTGCCACGTAGGACAAAGCTTTGTCCTAGTAGGATAAGATTCAAAATCTTCATAGAACTGGAAAAAAATGGCCGAAAGGGGTGAGAATAAAAAGTGTGGGGGTGTGTGGGGAGGGTCCATAGGCAAAAATACAAAAACCGGGGTTGTATGTGCAAAATTCCCAACCTCCTCTTTTATCCCTCAAAATCTCATCTCTTATATTTTATCTTATTCAATTTCCCTGTTTTATATAATAGATATCCAAATTCTCTTATCCAATTTCTCATGTCCAAATTCTCTTATCAATTTCTCTTGATAACATCCGTCTTTTATATAATAGATGTCCCTTATCCAATTTCTCTTGTCCAATATCTCTTATCCAATTTCTCTTGATAACATCTCTCGTTTGTAATATAGATATCTCTTAACCAATTTCTCTTGATAACATCACTCTTATCCAATTTCTATTGTCCAATATCTCTTATTCAATTTCTCTTGATAACATCCCTCTTTTATAATATAGATATCTCTTATCCAATTTATCTTGTCCAATATCTATAATCCAATTTCTCTTGAAAACATCCCTCTTTTATAATATAGATATCTCTTATCCAATTTCTCATGTCCAATATCTCTTATCCAATTTCTCTTGATAACATCCCTCTTTTATAATATAGATATCTCTTATCCAATTTCTCTTGATAACATCCCTCTCTTATAATATAGATATCTCTTATCCAATTTCTCTTGTCCAATATCTCTTATCCAATTTCTCTTGATAACATCCCTCTTTTATAATATAGATATCTCTTATCCAATTTCTCTTTTCCAATATCTCTTATCCAATTTCTCTTGATAACATCCCTCTTTTATAATATAGATATCTCTTATCCAATTTCTCTTTTCCAATATCTCTTATCCAATTTCTCTTGATAACATCCCTCTTTTATAATATAGATATCTCTTATCCAATTTCTCTTGTCCAATATTTCTTATCCAATTTCTCTTGATAACATCCCTCTTTTATAATATAGATATCTCTTATACACTTTCTCTTTTCCAATATCTCTTATCCAATTTCTCTTGATAACATCTCTCTTTTATAATATATATATCTCTTATCCAATTTCTCTTGTCCAATATCTCTTATCCAATTTCTCTTGATAACATCCCTCTTTTATAATATAGATATCTCTTATCCAATTTCTCATGTCCAATATTTCTTATCCAATTTCTCTTGATAACATCCCTCTTTTATAATATAGATATCTCTTATCCAATTTCTCTTGATAACATCCCCCTCTTATAATATAGATATCTCTTATCCAATTTCTCTTGTCCAATATCTCTTATCCAATTTCTCTTGATAACATCCCTCTTTTATAATATAGATATCTCTTATCCAATTTCTCTTTTCCAATATCTCTTATCCAATTTCTCTTGATAACATCCATCTTTTATAATATAGATATCTCTTATCCAATTTCTCTTGTCCAATATCTCTTATCCAATTTCTCTTGATAACATCCCTCTTTTATAATATAGATATCTCTTATCCAATTTCTCTTGTCCAATATCTCTTATCCAATTTCTCTTGATAACATCCCCCTCTTATAATATAGATATCTCTTATCCAATTTCTCTTGTCCAATGTCTCTTATCCAATTTCTCTTGATAACATCCCCCTCTTATAATATAGATATCTCTTATCCAATTTCTCTTTTCCAATATCTCTTATCCAATTTCTCTTGATAACATCCATCTTTTATAATATAGATATCTCTTATCCAATTTCTCTTTTCCAATATCTATTATCCAATTTCTCTTGATAACATCCATCTTTTATAATATAGATATCTCTTATCCAATTTCTCTTTTCCAATATCTCTTATCCAATTTCTCTTGATAACATCCCTCTTTTATAATATAGATATCTCTTATCCAATTTCTCTTTTCCAATATCTCTTATCCAATTTCTCTTGATAACATCCCTCTTTTATAATATAGATATCTCTTATCCAATTTCTCTTTTCCAATATCTCTTATCCAATTTCTCTTAATTACATCCCTCTTTTATAATATAGATATCTCTTATCCAATTTCTCTTGATAACATCCCTCTTTTATAATATAGATATCTCTTATCCACTTTCTCTTTTCCAATATCTCTTATCCAATTTCTCTTGATAACATCCCTCTTTTATAATATAGATATCTCTTATCCACTTTCTCTTGTCCAATATATCTTATCCAATTTCTCTTGATAACATCCCTCTTTTATAATATAGATATCTCTTATCCAATTTCTCGTGATTACATCCCTCTTTTATAATATAGATATCTCTTATCCAATTTCTCTTGTCCAATATCTCTTATCCAATTTCTCTTGATAACATCCCTCTTTTATAATATAGATATCTCTTATCAAATTTCTCTTTTCCAATATCTCTTATCCAATTTCTCTTGATAACATCCCTCTTTTAAAATATAGATATCTCTTATCCAATTTCTCTTGTCCAATATCTCTTATCCAATTTCTCTTGATAACATCCCTCTTTTATAATATAGATATCTCTTATCCAATTTCTCTTTTCCAATTTCTCTTATCCAATTTCTCTTGATAACATCCCTCTTTTATAATATAGATATCTCTTATCCAATTTCTATTTTCCAATATCTCTTATCCAATTTCTCTTAATTACATCCCTCTTTTATAATATAGATATCTCTTATCCAATTTCTCTTTTCCAATATCTCTTATCCAATTTCTCTTGATAACATCCCTCTTTTATAATATAGATATCTCTTATCCAATTTCTCATGTCCAATATCTCTTATCCAATTTCTCTTGATAACATCCCTCTTTTATAATATAGATATCTCTTATCCAATTTCTCTTTTCCAATATCTCTTATCCAATTTCTCTTGATAACATCCCTCTTTTATAATATAGATATCTCTTATCCAATTTTTCTTTTCCAATATCTCTTATTCAATTTCTCTTGATAACATCTCTCTTTTATAATATAGATATCTCTTATCCAATTTCTCTTTTCCAATATCTCTTATCCAATTTCTCTTGATAACATCTCTCTTTTATAATATAGATATCTCTTTTCCAATTTCTCTTGATAACATCCCTCTCTTATAATATAGATATCTCTTATCCAATTTCTATTGTCCAATATCTCTTATCCAATTTCTCTTGATAACATCCCTCTTTTATAATATTGATATCTCTTATCCAATTTCTCGTTTCCAATATTTCTTATCCAATTTCTCTTGATAACATCCCTCTTTTATAATATAGATATCTCTTTTCCAATTTCTCTTGATAACATCCCTCTCTTATAATATAGATATCTCTTATCCAATTTCTCTTGTCCAATATCTATAATCCAATTTCTCTTGATAACATCCCTCTCTTATAATATAGATATCCCTTATCCAATTTCTCTTGTCCAATATCTATAATCCAATTTCTCTTGATAAGATCCCTCTTTTATAAATAGATATCTCTTATCCAATTTCTCTTTTCTAATATCTCTTATCCAATTTCTCTTGATAACATCCCTCTTTTATAATATAGATATCTCTTATCCAATTTCTCTTTTCCAATATCATCCCTCTCTTATAATATAGATATCTCTTATCCAATTTCTCTTGTCCAATATCTCTTATCCAATTTCTCTTGATAACATCCCTCTTTTATAATATAGATATCTCTTATCCAATTTCTCTTTTCCAATATCTCTTATCCAATTTCTCTTGATATCATCCCTCTTTTATAATATAGATATCTCTTATCCAATTTATCTTTTCCACTATCTCTTATCCAATTTCTCTTGATAACATCCCTCTTTTATAATATAGATATCTCTTATCCAATTTCTCTTTTCCAATATCATCCCTCTCTTATAATATAGAAATCTCTTATCCAATTTCTCTTGTCCAATATCTCTTATCCAATTTATCTTGATAACATCCCTATTTATAATATAGATATCTCTTATCCACTTTCTCTTTTCCAATATCTTTTATCCAATTTCTCTTGATAACATCCCTCTTTTATAATATAGTTATCTCTTATCCAATTTCTCTTGTCCAATATATCTTATCCAATTTCTCTTGATAACATCCCTCTTTTATAATATAGATATCTCTTATCCAATTTCTCATGTCCTATATTTCTTATCCAATTTCTCTTGATAACTTCCCTCTTTTATAATATAGATATCTCTTATCCAATTTCTCTTGATAACATCTCCCTCTTATAATATAGATATCTCTTATCCAATTTCTCTTGTCCAATATTTCTTATCCAATTTCTCTTGATAACATCCCTCTTTTATAATATAGATATCTCTTATCCAATTTCTCTTTTCCAATATCTCTTATCCAATTTCTCTTGATAACATTCATCTTTTATAATATAGATATCTCTTATCAAATTTCTCTTTTCCAATATCTCTTATCCAATTTCTCTTGATAACATCCCTCTTTTATATTATAGATATCTCTTATCCAATTTCTCTTTTCCAATATCTCTTATCCAATTTCTCTTGATAACATCCCTCTTTTATAATATTGATATCTCTTATCCAATTTCTCTTTTCCAATATCTCTTATCCAATTTCTCTTGATAACATCCCTCTTTTATAATATAGATATCTCTTATCCAATTTCTCTTTTCCAATATTTCTTATCCAATTTCTCTTGTTAACATCCCTCTTTTATAATATAGATATCTCTTATCCAATTTCTCTTTTCCAATATCGCTTATCCAATTTCTCTTGGTAACATCCCTCTTTTATAATATAGATATCTCTTATCCAATTTCTCTTTTCCAATATCTCTAATCCAATTTCTCTTGATAACATCCAACTTTTATAATATAGATATCTCTTATCCAATTTCTCTTTTCCAATATCTCTTATCCAATTTCTCTTGATAACATCCCTCTTTCATAATATAGATATCTCTTATCCAATTTCTCTTTTCCAATATCTCTTATCCAATTTCTCTTGATAACATCCCTCTTTTAAAATATAGATATCTCTTATCCAATTTCTCTTGTCCAATATCTCTTATCCAATTTCTCTTGATAACATCCTTCTTTTACAATATAGATATCTCTTATCCAATTTCTCTTTTCCAATATCTCTTATCCAATTTCTCTTGATAACATCACTCTTTTATAATATTGATATCCCTTATCCAATTTCTCTTGATAACATCCCTCTTTTAAAATATAGATATCTGTTATCCAATTTCTCTTGTCCAATTTCTCTTATCCAATTTCTCTTGATAACAACCCTCTTTTACAATATAGATATCTCTTATCCAATTTCTCTTTTCCAATATCTCTTATCCAATTTCTCTTGATAACATCCCTCTTTTATAATATTGATATCTCTTATCCACTTTCTCTTTTCCAATATCTCTTATCCAATTTATCTTGATAACATCCCTCTTTTATAATATAGATATCTCTTATCCAATTTCTCATGTCCAATATCTCTTATCCAATTTCTCTTGATAACATCCCTCTTTTATAATATAGATATCTCTTATCCAATTTCTCTTTTCCAATATCTCTTATCCAATTTCTCTTGATAACATCCCTCTTTTATAATATAGATATCTCTTATCCAATTTCTCTTTTCCAATATCTCTTATTCAATTTCTCTTGATAACATCTCTCTTTTATAATATAGATATCTCTTATCCACTTTCTCTTGTCCAATATATCTTATCCAATTTCTCTTGATAACATCCCTCTTTTATAATATAGATATCTCTTATCCAATTTTTCTTGATTACATCCCTCTTTTATAATATAGATATCTCTTATCCAATTTCTCTTGTCCAATATCTCTTATCCAATTTCTCTTGATAACATCCCTCTTTTATAATATAGATATCTCTTATCAAATATCTCTTTTCCAATATCTCTTATCCAATTTCTCTTCATAACATCCCTCTTTTATAATATAGATATCTCTTATCCAATTTCTCTTTTCCAATATCTCTTATCCAATTTCTCTTGATAACATCCCTCTTTTATAATATAGATATCTCTTATCAAATTTCTCTTTTCCAATATCTCTTATCCAATTTCTCTTGATAACATCCCTCTTTTAAAATATAGATATCTCTTATCCAATTTCTCTTGTCCAATATCTCTTATCCAATTTATCTTGATAACATCCCTCTTTTATAATATAGATATCTCTTATCCAATTTCTCTTTTCCAATATCTCTTATCCAATTTCTCTTGATAACATCCCTCTTTTATAATATAGATATCTCTTATCCAATTTCTCTTTTCCAATATCTCTTATCCAATTTCTCTTGATAACATCCCTCTTTTATAATATAGATATCTCTTATCCAATTTCTCATGTCCAATATCTCTTATCCAATTTCTCTTGATAACATCCCTCTTTTATAATATAGATATCTCTTATCCAATTTCTCTTTTCCAATATCTCTTATCCAATTTCTCTTGATAACATCCCTCTTTTATAATATAGATATCTCTTATCCAATTTCTCTTTTCCAATATCTCTTATTCAATTTCTCTTGATAACATCCCTCTCTTATAATATAGATATCTTTTATCCAATTTCTCTTGTCCAATATCTCTTATCCAATTTCTCTTGATAACATCCCTCTTTTATAATATATATATCTCTTATCCAATTTCTCTTTTCCAATATCTCTTATCCAATTTCTCTTGATAACATCCAACTTTTATAATATAGATATCTCTTATCCAATTTCTCTTTTCCAATATCTCTTATCCAATTTCTCTTGATAACATCCCTCTTTTATAATATAGATATCTCTTATCCAATTTCTCTTGTCCAATATCTCTTATCCAATTTCTCTTGATAAAATCCCTCTTTTATAATATAGATATCTCTTATCCAATTTCTCTTTTCCAATATCTCTTATCCAATTTCTCTTGATAACATCCCTCTTTTATAATATAGATATCTCTTATCCAATTTCTCTTTTCCAATATCTCTTATACAATTTCTCTTGATAACATCCCTCTTTTATAATATAGATATCTCTTATCCAATTTCTCTTTTCCAATATCTCTTATCCAATTTCTCTTGATAACATCTCTCTTTTATAATATAGATATCTCTTTTCCAATTTCTCTTGATAACATCCCTCTCTTATAATATAGATATCTCTTATCCAATTTCTCTTGTCCAATATCTCTTATCCAATTTCTCTTGATAACATCCCTCTTTTATAATATTGATATCTCTTATCCAATTTCTCTTTTCCAATATTTCTTATCCAATTTCTCTTGATAACATCCCTCTTTTATAATATAGATATCTCTTTTCCAATTTCTCTTGATAACATCCCTCTCTTATAATATAGATATCTCTTATCCAATTTCTCTTGTCCAATATCTATAATCCAATTTCTCTTGATAACATTCCTCTCTTATAATATAGATATACCTTATCCAATTTCTCTTGTCCAATATCTATAATCCAATTTCTCTTTATAACATCCCTCTCTTATAATATAGATATCTCTTATCCAATTTCTCTTTACCAATATCTCTTATCCAATTTCTCTTGATAACATCCCTCTTTTATAATATAGATATCTCTTATCCAATTTATCTTTACCAATATCTCTTATCCAATTTCTCTTGATAACATCCCTCTTTTATAATATAGATATCTCTTATCCAATTTCTCTTTTCCAATATCTCTTATCCAATTTCTCTTGATAACATCCCTCTTTTATAATATAGATATCTCTTATCCAATTTCTCTTTTCCAATATCTCTTATCCAATTTCTCTTGATAACATCCTCTTTTATAATATAGATATATCTTTTCCAATTTCTCTTGATAACATCCCTCTCTTATAATATTGATATCTCTTATCCAATATCTCTTGTCCAATATCTCTTATCCAATTTCTCTTGATAACATCCCTCTTTTATAATATAGATATCTCTTATCCAATTTCTCTTTTCCAATATCGCTTATCCAATTTCTCTTGATAACATCCCTCTTTTATAATATAGATATCTCTTATCCAATTTCTCTTTTCCAATATCTCTTATCCAATTTCTCTTGATAACATCCAACTTTTATAATATAGATATCTCTTATCCAATTTCTCTTTTCCAATATCTCTTATCCAATTTCTCTTGATAACATCCATCTTTTATAATATAGATATCTCTTATCCAATTTCTCTTTTCCAATATCTCTTATCCAATTTCTCTTGATAACATCCCTCTTTTAAAATATAGATATCTCTTATCCAATTTCTCTTTTCCAATATCTCTTATCCAATTTCTCTTGATAACATCCCTCTTTTATAATATAGATGTTACGACCTAAAGATCGTAGGAGCCCGACTCCCGCCCGGATCCGTTAACATACCCCATTAACTCACCTTTACACAAAAGGGCCGCCGCCCCGAAAATCCGGGGAATCATGGACACAAGCGCGCCTTGCAGCGCTCCCCGAACCGGCCGGGGCGGACCCCTGCAGCCGGCCGAGGCGGACCCCCGCAGCCGGCCGACTCTTAGTCCGACGCTAACGACAAACAACCTAAGGATAAGGACACCTGACACATACGTCACCCGACCATCCGACAAAGCACCCCATGACGGAAGAGCCACCTGACAGATAACGCTTTCACTTTCGGCTCTGACATCCCGACAAAAGCACCCCTGGGCCGTTGCGCCGCCTGACAAAGGCAGGTCAGAGACTCCTGTTCCCGGCGTCCTTGTCCGAAGCCTCCGCCGACACCCGAGCCAGCTCAGCACGCCTAGTCATCACCCGTCAGGTATAAATACCCCTTCTCCTCTTACGGAGAGGTGGTGGCTGCAGAATTCTCTCTCATTCAGCTATTCACACACGAGTGCAAAGGTCTTCCATATCTTTGTGCTCCCACCTATAGCTCGCCACGCGCGGTCGACACACCGTTAGTCCGACCGGCGTGACCAGCCCCCCATTTTAAGCCCTATCACTGACTTAGGCATCGGAGGGGCTAAGGGTTGAACCCCCAACCCAGCCCTTCTGACGAGTTGTTCGTGTTGCAGGAGAGCTCGCCTATCAACACCAGTCGGCGTCACCCCCCTGCCGTTCAACCTTGTCCAGCCGCATCCGGCGAGATTCAGCCCCGCGACCGTCACTGGCGTCGTGATCGACTTCTTCACCCCACTAATCGCTTGTCAAATAGCCTACCTAAACCCCCTTCTCCACATAACCACCGTGCCCTTGGTTCCCATTAATACAAATTCATTGTACGCGAGTTCCACCTCGTAACAATTGGCGCCGTCTGTGGGAACGAAGGGTCACACCCATGTTAGATTCCATACCGATCTCGCGGAACCCGGACCACGGCAAAGATCCCGTGGGACAGGAACCGCTCTCCCTACAAATCACCCCGGCGTCCGACCCCCTTCTGGGGATGGGCTTCGAGATCGAACACACTTCAGTCCCCGCCGTCCTGAAGAGCTTCGAGGCCGTTGCTCAGGCCAGGGGAGGCTGTCAGACGGCTGGAACGGAACCTCCGCCCGGCCCCTCAGAGCCCCTGAACGTGAGGCGAAACCTCCACCCTCAGTTCGAGGAGGAGGGGGAGCATAGGGGGCTCACTGAGGAGATCACGGCCCAGCAAAGGCTCCTGGAAGAGGAGGTAGAAGTCGCGCAGCGGTGGAGGCGCCTGGTGGAGGCGGCCGCCGCGCAGAGGCGTCTGGACGAGGCGGCCGAGACCACCCGGAAGGCTTACCAGGAAGAGGAGGCCGCCCGCCGCCAGCTTCGCTTCATCATCGCGGAGCGCGAGAGGCTGAGGATGGAGAACAGGAGCAACCGAGAACTCCTGGACGAGGCGACGACGGCCCGGCGGCCTGGGAACGGGCGGGACCCGTTGCTGAACAGGTCCCCGCCTGGAGGGGGCGGCCCCCATCACCAACACCCCCCCTCCGATACCCTGCGCGAGGAAGCCGTTTGTCGGCAACTACGCTTCCTCACCACCGAGCGTGAAAGACTCCTTCGGGAGAATCAAGAACGGACGGAGGCCCCCCGGAGTCATCCCAAGACCAGAAGACCCCCCGTCGGTGCATTACACACGACTCAATGCCCCCATGATGGAGGTGCTAGCCGCGGCGACGAGGGCTGGGTTACTGCCGGAGCCTCCCCGGGAGATGAGGACGGACCCGGCGAGGCGGGACCCCCGGAGATACTGCCGATATCACCGGGACCACGGTCACGACACCGACCGTTGTTACTCCCTTAAGAGAGAAATCGAGCGGCTGATCCAAGCGGGTCACCTGGGGAACTTTGTCGCGGGGAGGCGGGTGGCGGCAGAAGAGAGAGCTCCCCCGGAGGAAGGGGGACGGGAACCCCCGGCGAACCGCGATAAGGAGGAGCCACGCCCCCCAAGGGCGGTCATGCGTATTGAGATGATAACTGGAGGCCCTTCCTCGGCGGGGCGGGCGCTCGCCATCCTGGAGGCCGAGGCCCGACAGGTGATGACGGCAGCCGCCGGCCACCGACCGAAGCGAAGAAGGACACACCGACCCCCCATCACCTTTACCGAGGAAGACTGGCAGGAGACGCGGAGCCAGAACAACGACGCTCTCGTCATCGAGGCTCGGGTCGGGGCGGTTGACGTCGGCCGGCTCCTGATTGACACCGGAAGCTCCTGCGACATCCTGTTCCTGTCAACGGTCGAAAGGATGGGGTGGGGGCGCGCAGACCTAGAGCCCTGCGTGGGCCCTGTGGCCAGCTTCACCGGCCATGAGATCCCTACCGAAGGAACGATCACCTTGCCCATGACACTGGGGGAGGAGCCGAGGATCGTCACCAAGGAAACGCTTTTCGTCATCGTCGACATCGCGTCGGTGTATAACGGAATCATTGGACGCCCATATATGACGGCCATCGAGGCGCTCCCCAGCCTGCAACATCAGACGATGAAGTTCCGGACCCCGCGGGGGGTGGGACAGGTGCGGGGAGGTCGAGGGATGCCCCAAGACCACAACCGTGTGCCGTCCCCGCCTGGGGGCCCCAGGCGGACACTGACGCCACTCGTCCCCGACGAAAGGGAGGACTTCTGCGACCAGCGGCCGACCCCGGCCGAGGAAGTAGAGGAGGTCCCAATAACCTCGGACGAGGGGAGAGCCGTCTCCATCGGGACGAAACTCCCCTCCGCCTTGAGAGCGGCCCTCGTCACCCTGCTCCGGGAGAACGCGGACATATTCGCATGGTCACCAGCCGACATGCCCGGGGTGGACCCGGCGGTAATCTCCCACAGGTTGAATGCGGACCCAGAGGCCCGGCCTGTTCGACAGAAGAAGAGGAGTGCGGGGGGCGAAAAGAAGAGGGCAGCCGAGGAAGAAGTAGAGCGGCTCCTCGAAGCCAAGTTTGTTCGGCCGGTGGACTACCCCGACTGGCTCGCCAACGTCGTTCTAGTGAAGAAGCCCAGCGGGAAGTGACGCATGTGCGTTGACTTCACTGACCTCAACAAGGCTTGCCCGAAGGACAGCTTCCCTCTGCCCAGGATCGACCACTTGGTGGACCAGGCGTCCGGTTATGAGTTGTTGAGCTTTATGGACGCCTTCTCGGGGTACAACCAAATACCGATGGCGGAGGAGGATGAGGAGAAGACGTCCTTCGTCACCGATAAAGGCACCTTCTGTTACACCAAGATGCCCTTTGGGCTGAAGAACGCCGGGGCGACTTATCAACGGATGGTTGACCGGATTTTCGGCCCTCAGGTAGGGCGAAATTTGGAGGTCTACATCGACGACATGCTGGTGAAGAGTGGAAGGGCCCTCGACCACCTCAACGACTTGCAGGAGACCTTCCAGAGGGTCCGCCGATACAACCTGAGACTAAACCCCGCGAAATGCATCTTTGGCGTGCAGTCGGGAAAATTCCTGGGCTTCATGATAACGAAGCGGGGGATCGAGGCGAACCCCGACAAGGTGACGGCCCTCACCGGTATGACGGAGCCCCGGACGATCCGGGACTTACAGCGACTGAACGGCCGGATTGCTGCTCTGGGACGATTCCTGTCGAAATCGGCGGAGAAGTCGCTCCCCTTCTTCAGGGTCTTACGCACGGCCTTTGGCGAAGCTAAAGACAAGAGGAAGGTGATCCCGTGGGACGACGACTGCATGCGGGCGTTCGCGGAGCTGAAAGCATACCTACAAGGCCCACCGCTCCTCGCACGACCGGAGGAAGGTGAACCCCTGGGGTTGTACCTGGCGACCACCGAGGAGGCTGTTAGCTCCGTCCTAATCAAGGAAGAAGGAGGGGTGCAACGCCCTGTTTACTATGCCAGTCGGATCCTCCGGGATGCGGAGACCCATTACAGCCCCATCGAAAAAGCCGCCTACTGCCTAATCACCACCGCCCGAAAGCTCCGACCCTATTTCCAGGCCCACCCCATAACCGTCCACACCAGCATGCCCCTCGAAAAGAACCTGAAAAGACTGGAACGGTCAGGGAGGATGCTCAACTGGAGCGTCGAGCTCAGCGAGTTCGACATAACGTACAAAGCCCGGACGACGATCAAGGGTCAGGCGCTGGCCGACTTCGTGGTGGAATGCACCACGGAAATCCCGCCGGGAGACCAGATAAAGCAACCGTCGGCGCCCACGTCCCCCCAGAGGATCGAGGCGGGCGAACCCTCAGCGCCCTCCCCGACGACGGCAGACGAATTATGGACCATCCATGTCGACGGCTCCGCGACGGGCTCCGGAACAGGAGCGGGAATCGTCATTCAGACTCCAGACGGATGTTCGTTGGAATACGCCCTACGGTTCGACTTCCCGGCCACCAACAATGTCGCGGAGTATGAAGCCGCGGTTAACGGGTTAAAGCTCGCCAGGGCGGTCGGGGCGACGAACGTGTTGCTCCTGAGTGACTCCCGTCTCGTCATCCAACAGATCCTGGGGGGCTTCGAGGCCCGAGAGGAAACCATGAAGCGGTACCTGAATCGCATCCAGATCGAACTCCGCAAGTTCAAGAAAGCGGACGTGCAACACCTGCCTCGCTCCAACAACCTCCGGGCAGATGCCATGTCTAAGCTGGCTTCCTCCTCAGCGGCCAAGATCGGGAAGGCAATCTACGTCGAAAGCCTGTCGACACCCTCCATCAATGAAGGGGAACTGATGTGCACGGGCACGATGACGTCCTGGATGACCCCCATTGTGAAGTATTTAGAGACAGGTGAGCTACCCGAGGAGCGGTTGCTGGCTAAGCAGGTGGAGAGACGGGCTCTGACGTTCGTGCTCCTCGACGGAGTGCTGTACCGCCGCCGCCGCGCCAATTTCGACGTCCTGCCCTACCTGAAGTGCTTGGGACCGGAACAGGCCGAGCAGGTCATCCGCGAGGTGCACGAAGGCTTCTGCGGAAACCACCACGGCGGGCGCACCATCGCCCACAAGATAATGCGCCAAGGGTACTACTGGTCGACGATGATCCGGGATGCGGTACTATACGTCAAAAGGTGCGAGGCGTGCCAGAAATTCTGCCGACGGACGACTGCACCTCCGGCCAACCTGATGCCCATCTTGAGCCCGGTCCCCTTCGCCAAGTGGGGACTCGACATCCTAGGGCCCTTCCCAAAGGCCTCCGGGGGAAGGAAGTATCTAGTCGTCGCCGTGGACTATTTCACAAAATGGGTCGAAGCAGAGCCGCTGGCGCGGATCACGTGAACGGACATGAAGGGCTTCATCTGGCAATCCGTCATATGCCGCTTCGGGATTCCCCGTTCCATAGTCACGGATAACGGAAAGCAGTTCGACTGCGAGGGCTTCCGCGACTTCTGCTCGGGCTGGGGGATTAAACTCCAATTCGCATCAGTCGCCCACCCACAGTGCAACGGAATGGCGGAGGCCGCGAATAAATGTATCTTGAACCCGATGAAGAAGAAGGTGGACGCCGCCCTGGGAGCATGGGTCGATGAGCTACCAGGGATCCTATGGTCCTATCGCACCACCCACAAGGCCTCGACCGGAGAAAGTCCCTTCATGCTAGCGTACGGATCGAAGGCGGTTGTACCTGTGGAAATCGGCGAAGAGACGCTCCGGCTAAAACTCTTCGACGAAGAAATCAACGGAGAAGGGCTCGGCCTCAGTCTTGAGCTGATAGACGAGGTCCGGGACAGGGCCCTAACCAGCCTCGTCAAACACAGCCAGAGGATGGCCCGATACTACGACTCCCGGGTGAAACCGTGGACTTTCAGGTTCGGCGATTTGGTCCTCCGCGACGCCACCTTCCGCCCCGAGACTGCGCAGCGGGGAAAGCTGGCCGCCAAATGGGGGGGGGCCTACACGGTCATTGACATTGTCGGACCGGCCACCTACATCCTTGCCACCCCCGAAGGGAGCGAGCTGGCCCACCCTTGGAACGCGAAACATCTGCTGAAATTCTACCAATAGTTGTGAGTTTCTCTTTTTTCGCGCAATATACACATCTACACGTTTTTCCCAACCTGGTTGTTCCTACACAAATTTTGCAGTTCGCTAAAACTCCGAACCTTTGGGGCAGGGCCAACCCTAGCCACCCAAACCAGAGAAGGGCACGGGCCGGGCTACGCGCCCGCTCCCCCCCTCCAGACCTCTGGGGCAGGGCCAACCCTAGCCACCCAAACCAGAGCAGGGCACGGGCCGGGCTACGCGCCCGCTCCCCCCCTCAAGACCTCTGGGGCAGGGCCAACCCTAGCCACCCAAACCAGAGGTGGGCACGGGCCGGGCTACGCGCCCGCTCCCCCCCTCCAGACCTCTGGGGCAGGGCCAACCCTATCCACCCAAACCAGAGAAGGGCACGGGCCGGGCTACGCGCCCGCTCCCCCCCCTCCAGACCTCTGGGGCAGGGCCAACCCTAGCCACCCAAACCAGAGAAGGGCACGGGCCGGGCTACGCGCCCGCTCCCCCCCTCCA
Source organism: Scilla litardierei (assembly GCA_030789695.1). NCBI lineage: Eukaryota > Viridiplantae > Streptophyta > Magnoliopsida > Asparagales > Asparagaceae > Scilla > Scilla litardierei. Next base: position 8,803 of record JAULAV010005285.1, on the reverse strand, counting down.
GACCTCTGGGGCAGGGCCAACCCTAGCCACCCAAACCAGAGAAGGGCACGGGCCGGGCTACGCGCCCGCTCCCCCCTCCAGACCTCTGGGGCAGGGCCAACCCTAGCCACCCAAACCAGAGCAGGGCACGGGCCGGGCTACGCGCCCGCTCCCCCCCCTCAAGACCTCTGGGGCAGGGCCAACCCTAGCCACCCAAACCAGAGGTGGGCACGGGCCGGTCTACGCGCTCGCTCCCCCCCTCCAGACCTCTGGGGCAGGGCCAACCCTAGCCACCCAAACCAGAGATGGGCACGGGCCGGGCTACGCGCCCGCTCCCCCCCTCCAGACCTCTGGGGCAGGGCCAACCCTAGCCACCCAAACCAGAGAAGGGCACGGGCTGGGCTACGCGCCCGCTCCCCCCTCCAGACCTCTGGGGCAGGGCCAACCCTAGCCACCCAAACCAGAGAAGGGCACGGGCCGGGCTACGCACCCGCTCCCCCCCTCCAGACCTCTGGGGCAGGGCCAACCCTAGCCACCCAAACCAGAGAAGGGCACGGGCCGGGCTACGCGCCCGATCCCCCCCCTCCAGACCTCTGGGGCAGGGCCAACCCTAGCCACCCAAACCAGAGAAGGGCACGGGCCGGGCTACGCGCCCGCTCCCCCCCTCCAGACCTCTGGGGCAGGGCCAACCCTAGCCACCCAAACCAGAGGTGGGCACGGGCCGGGCTACGCGCCCGCTCCCCCCCTCCAGACCTCTGGGGCAGGGCCAACCCTAGCCACCCAAACCAGAGCAGGGCACGGGCCGGGCTACGTGCCCGCTCCCCCCCTCAAGACCTCTGGGGCAGGGCCAACCCTAGCCACCCAAACCAGAGGTGGGCACGGGCCGGGCTACGCGCCCGCTCCCCCTCCAGACCTCTGGGGCAGGGCCAACCCTAGCCACCCAAACCAGAGCAGGGCACGGGCCGGGCTACGCGCCCGCTCCCCCCTCAAGACCTCTGGGGCAGGGCCAACCCTAGCCACCCAAACCAGAGGTGGGCACGGGCCGGGCTACGCGCCCGCTCCCCCCTCCAGACCTCTGGGGCAGGGCCAACCCTAGCCACCCAAACCAGAGAAGGGCACGGGCCGGGCTACGCGCCCGCTCCCCCCCTCCAGACCTCTGGGGCAGGGCCAACCCTAGCCACCCAAACCAGAGGTGGGCACGGGCCGGGCTACGCGCCCGCTCCCCCCCTCCAGACCTCTGGGGCAGGGCCAACCCTAGCCACCCAAACCAGAGAAGGGCACGGGCCGGGCTACGCGCCCGCTCCCCCCTCCAGACCTCTGGGGCAGGGCCAACCCTAGCCACCCAAACCAGAGGTGGGCACGGGCCGGGCTACGCGCCCGCTCCCCCCCTCCAGACCTCTGGGGCAGGGCCAACCCTAGCCACCCAAACCAGAGAAGGGCACGGGCTGGGCTACGCGCCCGCTCCCCCCCTCCAGACCTCTGGGGCAGGGCCAACCCTAGCCACCCAAACCAGAGAAGGGCACGGGCCGGGCTACGCGCCCGCTCCCCCCTCCAGACCTTTGGGGCAGGGCTAACCCGAGGGGGGCCACGTACCCCTGACTCGGAAAAGCAAAAGAAAACGGGGGCACGCGAACCGGGACAAAATGACATCAGTTCCCGAGTCGACGGCCCCGATGGGACTCGGCGAAACGAAAGGACGCTCGCGAAACACGCCACCATTAATGATGCGCTCCAAAAGAGGACACGCAAGAGCCACCTGGCCAAGGCGGTTTCCCACAGGCGCGAATTCAAGGAGCCCATTAATAATGCCAGCTCAGCGCAATAAATAAGGGAGAAACCGTCAACAAGATCTACCTATAAAGAGGCCATCCCCCCCGAAGAGAAAAAATCAACAGACATGAAAAACCGCCACTTGATCCCCCCACCCTCCGAGAAAAGGGCTGAGATACACCGCCCTAACAAAAGAGAGGTCACCGGCCATCAATGGTTCCCGCCGCCCAGAACGGCGGTGCCTAGATCCCCAGCACCACTAACTGGATATTCCGCTTACAAACGGATCGCTATCCGAATATTCCGCTTACACACGGGAAATCCACCTTTCACGCCTCCGTCCCATAAACGGGGACGAGGCGGAGAAAGAATGGCATCCGTTCAAAGTAATCTGGGCAGGCGAGAGCCCCCAGCGCTGGCCGGCCAGTACCTCCTCGCCCTCGACCTCCATCCGAGGACCTCGGCAAGGCTGCATCACCGACAAGCCCAAACGGCGAATCCTGGCATGTCAGCTCGCCGAGGCGCCATCGGGCTCGGGACCCCACCCTCAAACCGAAACAGCGAGGCGTGGGGCAGCGGGGAACGGCCCGATGCTCAAGAACCTCCCCAGGGGGCAAGGCGGGGCAAGCCGGCTTCCCTTCTCAGCGCCTATACCGGACCGAGGAAACCCCTGTCCGCGAAAAAAGACAAGGCAGCGGAGGGAAGGCGGCCCGGTCGGCAAGGTACCCCCCACCAATCCCGAGCCAAAGAGACCTCGCAACACTTCAGCCCAGACGGCGGCCCCTCACCTCCGCGCCAAGATCGGCTCAAGAAAACTTGCCCACACGGCCCGCGGAAGCCCCAGGACCCGGCGGTCATTAGGCCCGTGCGACCGGGCAAGGACAGCTCTAAAGCCCCTCCCCGACTCGGTTCTGACCCTACAACGGGCGACGAACTAAAAACTAATGTACAAGATGTGGCCCAGCACTCATAAATTTAAACGGAAACATTGTTCTTTAAATATCATAGCATGTGTCTATCCCCCCACACCAAGCACCGGGCGAGCAACGCGCCGCCCCGCCTAACTGACCTAGGACACCTACGAAATCTGGGACGCACAGTCCCGCTCCCCCCTGCTCCCTGAAACCCACCAACAACTTTCCCCATGGCGAAAGGGGTGCACTGGGGCTCGCCTCGTGTAACCGATTCGGCCAGACACCAAATCAGGATAGACCAGTGCGTCCCATCCCGAACCCGTTCGAGGCCGCCCCAAATGCAACACGGGAAGACAACATCCCCCTCCCCCAGACAGGACACGGGGATGTTGGGGGCATAATGGGATAATGGGTAAATTGCGTAGCTCCCGCAAGAAGCCAAGACACGTGACCCGGATCGGACCGGTCGCAAGACAGAAACCCCGAAATATACGCCCTGTCCTGAAATGACAGCGGCCTTGTCCCGTCACAACAGCGCCCCGATGCGACTCAACATAACGAAAGGACGCTGGTTCAACACGCCATCAACAGCAACACGCCCCCCAAGGGGCCAGAGTGCCGGATACCGCCAGGAAAAAGTGATTCCCGAAGCGCGTGATTCCGCAGAGCCCATGAGCGACGCTAATCCACGGCGTTACCTAAGAGAAACCCGTCCGCAACACCTCGCTATAAATACCCCCCCTCCAGAGGTCAGGGTAAAGGAGGAAGAAAGACGGGATTCCTCTCCCCTCACTCCGGGCATAAAGCGGCCCTAAACGCCCCACCGAGCTACGAAAAAAGCCGATAGCCACCGACGAACTTCACTTCCCCCGACGATGGGCGCCACGGCCCTGCCACCTCCGTGCGGATATTCCCCTTACACGCGGAAGGCCCCGCCCGCCAGCTTGCCTCCTGCTTGTTACTGTATCAAAAGGCAGGTTCAGACGGCCGCCCGCGTGCCGCAACACCCCAATTAACGCCGTCCCCCTAGGCGCCGCCACCGCCACCTCGTCCTCAACCTCCCTGGGGTTCCCCCTCGGTGCGCAGGATTCCTAGCGAGGAACTCTCCAGCGCGGCGGCGGCCAGGTAGATCGCGAGGAAGCGAGGAAAGGAAAAGGAAGAAGCTCCACCCGACAAACGAGGGTCAGCCCCCCGAAGGGGGAACCACCACGGGACTTCATCCCTGATTAACCCAAATGGTGGTTCACGGCGCGTCGGCCCCTCCCCGGACAACGAAGCAGAAGGAACTAGGCGGTCAGTAAAAGGGAAGACCGCCCGGCAACAGGGATCTATCCACCTCGATATAGCGGGCGACGAGTATAAACCACCGCCCATCCCGACCATAGGCTGGGTCACACCTGCGCTATCACTGTAAATATCATCTAAATCTCCGGTAAAGGTTGATGAATAATATTCCTCCTTATGGACGCCTTCCCTGAGCCCAAGAGCACAACAGCTGGGAGGTCCACCGGGCACAGTGCGGTGGAAGTCCCGCGAAAATCACAAACATGTCCGGTAAACACATCTCAGCAAAAACCACAACCTTCTCAAAAAGTCGGGCTCCCCCAAAATCCGACCCAGCCGCCACATAAAGCGGCGCGCCGTTATGAGGCAACGCCCCACTAGGTTCCCACGCGGGATGAGACCTCGCGATCCCGCAACAGCGGGCAATACCCCGCGGAAACAGCGTATCCAACCCTGAGCTTGGACCCAAGCCCGAGTCCGGTTAAAGGATAATGTTACGCCATCCGAGACGAACCGGGCTTCCGCCTCGCACTCGAATGCCGGGGGCAATTGTTACGACCTAAAGATCGTAGGAGCCCGACTCCGGCCCGGATCCGTTAACATACCCCATTAACTCACCTTTACACAAAAGGGACGCCGCCCCAAAAATCCGGGGCATCATGGAGACAGGCGCGCCTTGCAGCGCTCCCCGAACCGGCCGGGGCGGACCACCGCAGCCGGCCGAGGCGGACCACCGCAGCCGGCCGACTCTTAGTCCGACGCTAACGACAAACAACCTAAGGATAAGGACACCTGACACATACGTCACCCGACCATCCGACAAAGCACCCCCTGACGGAAGAGCCACCTGACAGATAACGCTTTCACTTTCGGCTCTGACATCCTGACAAAAGCACCCCTGGGCCGTTGCGCCGCCTGACAAAGGCAGGTCAGAGACTCCTGTTCCTGGCGTCCTTTTCCGAAGCCTCCGCCGACACCCGAGCCAGCTCAGCACGCCTAGTCATCACCCGTCAGGTATAAATACCCCTTCTCCTCTTACGGAGAGGTGGTGGCTGCAGAATTCTCTCTCATTCAGCTATTCACACACGAGTGCAAAGGTCTTCCATATCTTTGTGCTCCCACCTATAGCTCGCCACGCGCGGTCGACACACCGTTAGTCCGACCGGCGTGACCAGCCCCCCATTTTAAGCCCTATCACTGACTTAGGCATTGGAGGGGCTAAGGGTTGAACCCCCAACCCAGCCCTTCTGACGAGTTGTTCGTGTTGCAGGAGAGCTCGCCTATCAACACCAGTCGGCGTCACCCCCCTGCCGTTCAACCTTGTCCAGCCGCATCCGGCGAGATTCAGCCCCGCGACCGTCACTGGCGTCGAGATCGACTTCTTCACCCCACTAATCGCTTGTCAAATAGCCTACCTAAACCCCCTTCTCCACATAACCACCGTGCCCTTGGTTCCCATTAATACAAATTCATTGTACGCGAGTTCCACCTCGTAACAATAGATATCTCTTATCCAATTTCTCATGTCCAATATCTCTTATCCAATTTCTCTTGATAACATCCCTCTTTTATAATATAGATATCTCTTATCCAATTTCTCTTTTCCAATATCTCCTATCCAATTTCTCTTGATAACATCCCTCTTTTATAATATAGATATCTCTTATCCAATTTCTCTTTTCCAATATCTCTTATCCAATTTCTCTTAATAACATCCCTCTTTTATAATATAGATATCTTTTATCCAATTTCTCTTTTCCAATATCTCTTATCCAATTTCTCTTGATAACATCCTCTTTTATAATATAGATATCTCTTTTCCAATTTCTCTTGATAACATCCCTCTCTTATAATATAGATATCTCTTATCCAATTTCTCTTGTCCAATATCTCTTATCCAATTTCTCTTGATAACATCCCTCTTTTATAATAAAGATATCTCTTATCCAATTTCTCTTTTCCAATTTCTCTTATCCAATTTCTCTTGATAACATCCATCTTTTATAATATAGATATCTTTTATCCAATTTCTCTTTTCCAATATCTCTTATCCAATTTCTCTTGATTACATCCCTCATTTATAATATAGATATCTCTTATCCAATTTCTCTTGTCCAATATCTCTTATCCAATTTCTCTTGATAACATCCCTCTTTTATAATATAGATATCTCTTATCCAATTTCTCATGTCCAATATCTCTTATCCAATTTCTCTTGATAACATCCCTCTTTCATAATATAGATATCTCTTATCCAATTTCTCTTTTCCAATATCTCTTATCCAATTTCTCTTGATAACATCCCTCTTTTAAAATATAGATATCTCTTATCCAATTTCTCTTGTCCAATATCTCTTATCCAATTTCTCTTGATAACATCCCTCTTTTGTAATATAGATATCTCTTATCCAATTTCTCTTTTCCAATATCTCTTATCCAATTTCTCTTGATAACATCCATCTTTAATAATATAGATATCTCTTATCCAATTTCTCTTTTCCAACATCTCTTATCCAATTTCTCTTGATAACATCCCTCTTTTATAATATAGATATCTCTTATCCAATTTCTCTTTTCCAATATCTCTTATCCAATTTCTCTTGATAACATCCCTCTTTTATATTATAGATATTTTTTATCCAATTTCTCTTTTCCAATATCTCTTATCCAATTTCTCTTGATAACATCCCTCTTTTATAATATAGATATCTCTTATCCAATTTCTCTTTTCCAATATCTCTTATCCAATTTCTCTTGATAACATCCCTCTTTTATAATATATATATCTCTTATCCAATTTCTCTTTTCCAATATCTCTTATCCAATTTCTCTTGATAACATCCCTCTTTTATAATATAGATCTCTTATCCAATTTCTCTTTTCCAATATTTCTTATCCAATTTCTCTTGATAACATCCCTCTTTTATAATATAGAACTAGTCATTACCCGTGCCCATAGGGCACGGTTTATTTAATGGCTGAGTTTTTCTCCCCCACAAATTTCAAGTTCACCCAAATTTCAAGTTTTCCCACAAAATTTCAAGTTTCCCCCCAAATTTAAGTTTTCCCCCAAAATTTAAGTTCCCCCAAAATTGTCCTTACCAAGGACAAACTTGCCACGTAGGACAAAGCTTTGTCCTAGTAGAATAAGATTCAAAATCTTCATAGAACTGGAAAAAAATGGCCGGAAGGGGTGAGAATAAAAAGTGTGGGTGTGTGTGTGGAGAGGGACCATAGGCAAAAATACAAAAACCGGGGTTGTATGTGCAAAATTCCCCACCTCCTCTTTTATCCCTCAAAATCTCATCTCTTATATTTTCTCTTATTCAATTTCCCTGTTTTATATAATAGATATCCAAATTCTCTTATCCAATTTCTCATGTCCAAATTCTCTTATCAATTTCTCTTGATAACATCCGTCTTTTATATAATAGATATCCCTTACCCAATTTCTCTTGTCCAATATCTCTTATCCAATTTCTCTTGATAACATCTCTCGTTTGTAATATATATCTGTTATCCAATTTCTCTTGATAACATCACTCTTATCCAATTTATATTGTCCAATATCTCTTATTCAATTTCTCTTGATAACATCCCTCTTTTATAATATAGATATCTCATATCCAATTTATCTTGTCCAATATCTCTAATCCAATTTCTCTTGATAACATCCCTCTTTTATAATATAGATATCTCTTATCCAATTTCTCATGTCCAATATCTCTTATCCAATTTCTCTTGATAACATCCCTCTTTTATAATATAGATATCTCTTATCCAATTTCTCTTTTCCAATATATCTTATCCAATTTCTCTTGATAACATCACTCTTTTATAATATAGATATCTCTTATCCAATTTCTCTTGATAACATCACTCTCTTATAATAAAGATATCGCTTATCCAATTTCTCTTGTCCAAAATCTCTTATCCAATTTCTCTTGATAACATCCCTCTTTTATAATATAGATATCCCTTATCCAATTTCTCTTTTCCAATATCTCTTATCCAATTTCTCTTGATAACATCCCTCTTTTATAATATAGATATCGTTTATCCAATTTCTCAAGTCCAATATCTCTTATCCAATTTCTCTTGATAACATCCCTCTTTTATAATATAGATATCTCTTATCCAATTTCTCTTGATAACATCCCTCTCTTATAATATAGATATCACTTATCCAATTTCTCTTGTCCAATATCTCTTATCCAATTTCTCTTGATAACATCCCTCTTTTATAATATAGATATCTCTTATCCAATTTCTCATGTCCAATATCTCTTATCCAATTTCTCTTGATAACATCCCTCTTTTATAATATAGATATCTCTTGTCCAATTTATCTTGTCCAATATCTCTTATCCAATTTCTCTTGATAACATCCCTCTTTTATAATATAGATATCTCTTGTCCAATTTCTCTTGTCCAATATCTCTTAGCCAATTTCTCTTGATAACATCCATCTTTTATAATATAGATATTATAAAAGAGGGATAACATCCCAATTTCTCATGTCCAATATTTCTTATCCAATTTCTCTTGATAACATCCCTCTTTTATAATATAGATCTCTTATCCAATTTCTCATGTCCAATATTTCTTATCCAATTTCTCTTGATAACATCCCTCTTTTATAATATAGAAATCTCTTATCCAATTTCTCTTGATAACATCCCCCTCTTATAATATAGATATCTCTTATCCAATTTCTCTTGTCCAATATCGATTATCCAATTTCTCTTGATAACATCCCTCTTTTACAATATAGATATCTCTTATCCAATTTCTCTTTTCCAATATCTCTTATCCAATTTCTCTTGATAACATCCCTCTTTTATAATATTGATATC